>JAXFYN010001046.1:0-59876 GCA_036172215.1 Camellia granthamiana
ATATCAACAGGTAAATATTGGGACAAGGTTGATGAACAATGGAAGAGAAAGCCTAATTCCATTATGCTTGCTGACAAGAATGCACCTAATGAAGAAGTTTGGTTACGGGTAACTTACTTTTTAGTTGATTTATCATACTTGACTGCATGAATCTTTCCAGTGCATTGTCGAGTCAAATGAGAGCCCCCCCCCCCCCCCCCCCCCCCCCCCCCCCCCCCCCCCCCCCCCCCCCCCCCCACCCCCCCCCCCCCCCCCCCTATTTGTTATTAGAAGTTATTGGAAAGAGATTTGGGATAGATAAAGAGTTGAAACCCACAATTCTTAATTCATGGTTGCACTATGACTGTATGCATGTCTAGAGAGCCAAGCATTTTGTACAAAGGTAGGAATATGGTAATGTGATTTTGGTTGACTGAATTTGGGATAATAGTAGGTATTACCATTCAAAAGTCTAAATAGGCATTCCATCCCGTGTGTCTTTTCCTAGGTAGTCTACCTCTTTCCCTTTTTAAGCTGTCATAGCGTGAAATTATAAGCAGTTTGAAGCCTAAGCTTACTTTGTTCCTACTTGTAGTATATTTTTATCTCCTTCTCTTTCTCTATTATCTGTGACATATTTGCGGTAAGAAACCTTATCTCTGAGGTCATGTCAAGGAAACAAATATTTCCCCGCTAGTTTGGCACTGGGAATTCTCAATTTTTTGGGTGGGTGGATGGATGTTGGAAATCCTTACTGTGGAGGATTGGTGTTGGGAAACATCAGTTCAAGACTGGCGATAATGCCCTGCTCACCACATTATTAATCCCTGTGCTTCGATGCAGATTATGTGTCAACTTTTTCTTGCTTGGATGTGGAAGATTATGCCACTGTATGTGGAATAATTTCTATTTTAATCGAGTGATAAACAGCAGGCCCAGAATTTTTAAATTTCATGTTTCAATTAATCTCATTTACAGTCAATATAATACTGAATTTGACCAAAATAACTCGCTGACAAACTTGTTTTTAATGCAATTTTAGACTATCTTGCCATGGATAGCCGTGCAATTGATCTAACTGAATGTGAATTGACTTAATAAGTCTGTTTATATTCACATATATGCACACATCCACATATTTTTGTAGATAAAGACATAAAGCAAGAGTGCTTAGGCAAACTGAAATTCCGGAGTATTGCAGTGTAGGTATGCGACCCCAAAGTGAGAGCTGGGTAGAATTTCAATCTCAAAGCTGCTTATCAGAGACCTGTTCTGGATGAACCATAAATTTCTTATGTCCTTTTTTGAAATCAGATTTGCTTTATGTCATCTTTTTCTTATTTCTGCAGATTGAGGAAATGTGCAGAAGAATGAGAGCATCTGCGGTTCCTGTTGTGTCTGATTCTGAAGGTTATTATGTTTACTTGTTCCTTAATATGTTTACTCCCTTAATTTTGCAATTCTTCAGCTTTAACTAGTTTTTATCATTATTTTTTTAGGCTTCACATTACTAATTCAATTGCTACTTATGTTGGATATATTGGTTATGACTTAGTGACTAATTCCGAATGCTCTATGTTCCACAAGGATGACATGAATGTTAGTTTGCACCTCAATTATATAAAAAATTCTCTTTAGTCTTGGCGATGTAATTCCAGCAGACCATGAAAGTCAATAAACATGTACTCTTGAATACTATAGGCTTTATTTTTTTTCCTTCTGTCATTTTTTTTTAAACTTGCTGTTTTCCATATGTATTATGTATGTTTAGGTTTGGAGGGGTGATTTCTTCTTTCTCTTTCATTTTACAGTTTTCAAGGATTCTCTTTATTTTTCATTGATATCAGAGGTGATATATCCAAATACCTTTGTTATCATAAACTTATGATTTGTACATTTATGATTTGCGATTTGCTTCACGATTCATGCATAGATCGATATGAATCTATGGGTGAACTTATTTTGGGATAGAATCTAATATGGTGAATAGAGCACATCACGATTCAATTTATTTTTTACGATTTATGCAATTCTCCAAACTATAGTGCTTGACAAATTGTGACCTTCGTTTACCTCTTCTTCTTCTTCTTCTTCTTCTTCTTCTTTTTTTGAATAGTGAAAATGATATAATACTTCTGAGAGTGTTTAGTACAAATACTAATAATACCTTTAGTGATCATAGGGTTTTTGATAGGATCCAGTCGGATCCAACATGTTCTTAACATTTTTTCCTCATTTTTTGCCCCAAAATAAAAATATCATAGTACATATTCTAAGGATGTTTAAGGTTAAAATAACTTTTATTTTATTACTTGATTGACATTGACAGATACGTAGTTTTTAGTAAATTACATATAGTTCAATATTTCATGTGTCAGGACTCAGGTCAATTATACCCACTGGTTCAAAAATTGTTTTTTTTTAATTACTTTTTTTGAATAATGAACATACACACTTTTTAAACCTTAAATAAAGGATTTCACTTAATTCTTTTTTTTTAATTATTTTACACTATTTAGGGTTTCTAGTTCCATTTTTTGAATGTAAAGATAGGTTATATTATGGTTTTTGAATAATTTTATGGTTTTGTAGGATTTGAACCCGCATCTCTTGTTATGAAGGCAATGTCTTTCCGATTAAATGGTGTAAACCTGTTTTTATATAAGATCTATTTTATAACACGTGTCAAAATCTTTCTTCTTTTCTTCATTTTTTCATCTATACGATTGTTTAACATCATTTCCTATAGTTTATATTGAATCTTAACTATTCTCGATTCAAAAAATAGGATTTCAGTTCACAATATGATTCTCAATTTGACAATTATACCAATTATGTATTTTATGAGGGTGTCAATACAATATCTATTTGTGGAATATAGTTGTAGCAAAATATAAATCCTTTTGAGAGTTATGTACAAGTGGGGTAGAAGGCACATGGAGGACGCATGCATGCATTTTCTTGTGGTAGTTTTCTGCTAATTTTATCAATGAGTATCGTATATCTCGTTCATGGTCATAGACTATGCATATTCTGTGGAAATGGATGTGGCTTCTTTATGAGGAGAGGGGGAGGCATGTCTTCCAATTGATTGCCAAGTGTATCAGGGTTTTCTAATTTAGTTTACAATTTTATTTTATTTTATTTTTTGTCTTAATGCATTGGTTCCTAGCTGCCTCGTGTAAAGATGGATAACTACAGTTTCTATTAAGTTCTTGCCTGTCATGGAACTGAGAGAAATTTATGCTTTGTGAATATAGTTGTAACTAGTTTTCTCAGATTGACTAGGCTAGAATATTGTAGTGGTAGATATTGATATATTAATTATTGCTGGAACCGTTCTTGTTTCGTTTTCAGTTTTCACGTCTTCTATTGGATCATCATTTTTTTCTTCTATTTACTTATTTATTTAATTTCGTTTTTCATTTGTCATGTTTTCAGGAACTGAAACAAATCCATTTTCTCTTGATGCATTAGCCGTTTTCATATATCGTGTGCTTCACCGAGTTAACCATCCGGTACTTGTTCATATTTGCTACTTTGATATGTGATCTTACACTTGTGCTCTCATGATATGGATTACCATCTTCCTGATTTTTTCATTGTAAATCATGAAGGGAAATCTCGATAAGAACTCACAGAATGCTGGCTATGTTCTGCTAATGTTTTATAATCTCTATGACGGAAAGGTATCACCTTTTATATTCTTTTAGAAAAAATGTAGATTTGTATTCTCAAGCTCCTTTGCTGAGCCCCTTTTGCTTACACTTCTCAGAGCCGCAAGGAGTTTGAGGGTGAGCTAATTGAACGTTTTGGTTCACTTGTGAAGATGCCTCTACTGAAGCCTGATAGGTCTGAATTGATTCCTCCCATTGTGATATCTCTGATAAATTTTATTTTCTGATTTCAAACTATACTTTAATGCTAATCTTTTAATTGATTAAAAAGGCTGTAATATGATTGCATGTCTGCTGTTAGTAGCTTAGTATTGTTGCTGTATTAGTTGTAGCAAATACTAGTTGGTGTGATTTAGGTTAGAGCCTTATGTAAGAAACTAAGGCTGTCCTATGATTAGATATGGTGGGTAGGGCTGCAAACTAACTGAGTCAAGTTTTGCTATGTTTGAGCTCGGTTCACTTCAAAGTTAGGGTGGTCAAGCTCAGCTCGTGCTTGAGTCGAACCTAGAATTTCATGTTTGACAGCACAGCAGTGTCTGAGCAAGCTCATGAGATCAAGCTCTTTTCTTTTAGTTGTTAATTTCTGTCATATCACCTCTTTTCTTTTGTAATTTGAGATACAAGAGGGTTTTGTGTCCTGTTCTTTTCGTTGACTGTTTCCTTTTATTTTCATATTTATTTACTAGTTTAATTCTCTCATTAACAAGTGCAAAGACAACCAAAGGCCATAGCTTTGTATTTGTTCTCATGTTTTTTTTATTTTTTACTTATAGTATTTTGGTATTGTTTTCTGGATACGCAGGGATCCTCTGCCCGATTCTGTGAAGTCTATTCTGGAGGAGGGATTAAATCTATACCAGCTTCACCAAAGAAGGCATGGCAGGTTAATAACTGTTTTTCCCTACTAACAGTGGCTGTATGAGCTCATAGTCATTTATTGTGATTAAGACGACAATATCTCCCATCCCATGTCTTGTGTTGCTTTTTGACTAACAGATAGTCCCTTCAATTAAGATACACGTGTTTATTCTCAATAAATATTGTAGTTCACCTCTCAACTATATTTATCTCATGATAGAGAAAAGGCACAGGTTTATTCTCATAGATATTTGTATAGTAGAAACACATCTTATTGAAATCCATTTGCTTGATGGATCATATACATGTCTAGTGTCTTGAGGAACAAGCAAATCAGCTCTAAGTAGTTATTGCAAAAACGATATCACAAAGAAGTTGTTCACATATTTTTAAAATTTTTGGAAATCATATTTTACTATTTTTTTTAAAAAAAAATTCTGTGGAAAGAGACACCATTTTTTGCTAGACTAATATTCCCTTTAGTATTCCAAGGTTATGTTGTAATTTGTAATTGACTTAGTGAAGTGGTGTTGTGATGAAGTGGATATTTTAGTATTAACTCTTCTATTGTTTTCTTTGGAGTTAATTATTTTTATTATATATATATATTTTTTCCTCTCTTCAAATTATTTTATTTTATTTTTATCTGGTGGCAACTTGTTAAAAGTTACCTTCTGCTTAATTTAGAGCGGAGCCCACAAAAGGATCATATGCGAAGGACTGGGCTAAATGGGAGAAGCAATTGAGAGAGGTTCTATTTTCCAATGCCGATTATCTTAATTCTATTCAGGTCAGCATATACTATTTGTGTTCTCTTGTATTGAATTCTTGCAGTCTGGTTGTACACGCACTTAGCAACTATCCTCAAAGTCCATTATAAATTATTATCATGGTTTTCCAGAAATTTTGTGTATGCATTGTTTATCAGTACTTCAAATCCTGAAAGCCCCCTAACAAACCCCAAACCCATTTCAAGACAAAAGAAACATCAAAATCAACCCCAAAACAGACTCGCACTCACAAAAGAAAAAGAAAAAAAGTCCTGCACACAGTGTTTGGGACTTATTTTCAGTGGATATCTTTATGTGGCAACTTCTGTTCACTGGCTTGTATTGATTGTATTTCAGTATTGCTGAACATATCTTCTGCATGATTTGTATATGTTTCCAGGTTCCATTTGAATTCGCAGTTGAAAAAGTGTTAGAACAACTGAGAACTATTGCGAAGGGTGATTATTCAACACCAAGCACTGAGAAGAGGAAGTTTGGAAACATTGTTTATGCCGCTGTAAGTCTACCTGTTGGTGAAATCCGAAGTCTCCTTGATAATGTGAGTAAAAAAATTTATTTCTGATCTATTTTTATGAGCATCTCTACTTGAAAGTTAAAACCTTGTAAACTTGATTAAATTTACTCCATGCAAATTGCGGAAATTCATGAAGGTAACTCTACACTGGGGACCTTAGGTATACCTGTGTCATGGATTGGCCACAAGTTTTTGGGCAAGGCTTGTTGGTATCTATTCATTGGTTGTAAGTTGGGCTTCAATTGAGTGAGTTACCCCCCGCTATTAGGCATAAAAGACGGAATATGTAGGCCGTTAATGTTTGACTGGGTTGACCACTGAAAATGACCAAAAAGGCCTCAGTCAGATTAAAAAAATATGTAAAATGTTCAAATTGATCTTAAAAGTAAACAAAATAACAATTTTTTTCTTTTTTGAGACACATGCACTTGGGGTAAACCAACCATTGTTTTTGACCATTTCATGATCACCAGTGGACTTGTAATAGGCAGCCAACTTTAACTGCTACCCTATTCTGGATTTATCTCTTTCACTCCCTCCACCTCTTTCTCTCTTCTTTTTTTTTTTAATTTTTTTTTTTATGCAAACTGCTTCCCATTTCAAGCAATAATTTTCAATGAGAGCTACTATATATCATCGAAATATTTCACTGGAACACTTCACCTCCTACGTGGCTTCCCATGTGCATGGTAGGTTCTATTATTATGGCGTTTATTGCATGGATACACATAGGAGATGAATAAAACGCTGAAATACATGTAGTGACAACTATCATTTCTCAATATCAATACAACAGCCTCATCACACGCGCACACACAACATGATTTCAATATTCGTTTCTTTTTCTTTTCTAGTAAGCAACACTTAAAAACCTGTATACTTAAGACACAAGTACATTACAATAGTCCTTGGCCAGGAATGTTCCACATCCCTAGGCATTTTCACAACAAATCTGTCAATGTCAAATGCTGCTTGTACCATCTTGCTTGGCTTCCATTTCTTTTGATCACAACTCACAAGTTGTTCGTTCCTGCAACACAAAGTTTGCTCACAACAGCAATTTATTTGACTCTGTTATATAACATAACAGCACAAGAGGTGCTTGCTTCTAGAATACTTTCTTTCTTTCTTTTTTTTAATTTTTGAAAAAAAAAAATTTCCCTCTGCCTGCTGCAAACTGTTGGGTTCGATTAGCAAGGCCAACTCTTAGGAAGGCCAATTAAGAGTTGCCAAGAGCAAAGTATGACTACAACGACGCTTTAAGTGAACTTGTCATGAGTTCGGGGAATGTCTTCTATGCAATCATGGAGTCCATTGGTTATTACTGAATTTGCGACCACAACCTTTGGACAATTTCTTTCATATCTGTCTGTAGTGCTTTTTCTTTTCTGGGCTTAAATTTCCTTATGCATATCGGTTTTTCTTTTGCATTTTAAATTTAAGAAGAAAAAAGAAAATTGAATTTATTGTGCATTAAACTGTCAAGTATGCTTTTCAATTTGTGCAATTATCCTTTTCTGAAGATGGAAAGACCTTCAAGAAACATTCAGATACATAAAAACAAATTCTGATTATATCCTGTTTTTGTATGAGCAGTTGGCTGAGAAGAATCCCAAGGTTGAGGCTCTCCTTCGAGACAAGAATTTGGAGGGCAGCCTTGAGAAAGCCCATGTGACGCTTGCTCACAAGCGAAGTCATGGTGTCACAGCTGTAGCCAATTATGGTGTGTTCCTCGATCAAAACGTCCCGGTGAATATGACTGCTCTGCTCTTCTCTGATAAAATGGCTGCATTAGAAGCCTCCCTTGGCTCTGTTGATGGCGAGAAGATTAGTTCAAAAAACCAGTGGCCTCATGTGACCTTATGGACTGGCGAAGGCGTTGCAGCCAAAGAAGCAAACTCATTACCGCAACTGCAATCAGTGGCGAAGGCTATTCGCATTGATATTGACCCACCCATCACCATAACCGGTGTATTACAATTTTATTGAGCTTCGAATGCATTCAGTTTGGATCGAAAACACTTATCGGGACACATTTTCTAGGTAATATGTGGAGAGAGAACATGGAACGAAATTTTTTTGTAGGATCCTAGTTTTTGCTTGAGAGTATGTACATTGAGGCCATGGAAATAAAGCAGAGGAAATAGAAGAAAATTTGTGTATATTGATGCTCTTAAAAAAAGAAAAGAAAATAAAAGAAATTATATTCTTGAAAGTTCAAGGGTTAATTTCACCAAAACCACCTTAATTATTAGCAAATATTAACTTATCCCATCATCAATGAACTCATATATTTTGACTATCTCAATTATGAAAAATTGTATCACTTTCAGACTACTTTCAATATGGGTGTATATAGTATTTTGTCACCTAATTTAAATTGTATGTTTGTGATGGAAAATGAAAAAGAAAATCAAGAAAGCAATATCACATCGTGCGGGCAGTATATGAACGTGTTGAAAAAAAAGGATGATATTTATTTTACCTTCAATCTCTCACAAATTCCTTGCGAGAAGGAAAATGATACAAATCGTATATTCAACTTATATCAAATTGTATTTAATTATAAAAGTGTAACAAATATTTGACAAACAAAATAATTTAAATTACATAATTTTACCATGTATGCTTTAGCATGTATGCAAAGGGACTATTTCTATGTTCCAAAGCGAAGAAGTTGAAATTCACAACACTGTTCCCTAGATGTGATGAGCACAGCTTGAAAAGAAAACTCTAATAGAATCCATGGCGAACAATCGTGATCATCACATTTTGGAAAATGCAATCGTCTAAACTATTTAAAGACATCCAAAAAAAAATCCATGAATTTGGATATCATTTATTGATTTTAATTTACAGCAAGTATTGCTCCCATGACAATGACAGACCACTGCAATAGCCAATAGAGATTCAGTTTGGCCACCAGAACAGAATTTCTGTTCCAGATCACAATGCAAAGCAGTAACAAGAAGTATAATTAATAACATATTCATCATGCTAGATCCCAAGAATGTTAAAGTGAAAAAACAGTCGGCACATTTCTAATCTCTCTCCTAATCTCAAAAAACACACCCAAAAACAGAAAAGAAAAGAAAAGAAAAGAAAAGAAAATAGGTCAAATGATGCATCAAGTCCCCCACGACCCTTTTACAGAAAGGATTATATGCCTTTTAAGAGACATGGGATGTTGATATCATTAGGGTTTAGGGCACCAGCTCCCAACCCAATCTGTCAGAGTCGCTATATTCCTGTTTATGTCATCAACATTGTCGCTCTTTAATGGCACCACAATATCTTCTGGATAACTATCTTTTGCCTCCTCCAGCAACACTTGAAATATTTCACATTCTATGTTGTTTGTAAGCTTTGAACCAGTGTAACCTCTGCCACACACAGCAGACAATAAGATTGGGGTTTTACATTTTTTAATGGACAAAAAAGGATAATGACCACATAGGATCGATCACACAGAAGAAACAACCAGTACCTCTTAGTCAAGCGATCGTACAACACAGAGTTCTCAGTTTGAAGCACCACCACACGATCAAACCAACGCTCGGGAAAGAAGTCACAACCATGGTAGTCCACAATGTTTCCCCCTTCTTCCATCATGTCCTCGAGCTCATCACACACCTGCGAAAGCCATATATCACAGATGGATGTCACCATAAACAACGTGTAAACCATGGAGTGGGATAATGAAACACGTCATTCTACAAAGCTCCCATAACGATTCATAGAAACTGTTAGAATATAATATATGCTGCTTTAATAATTAGGTTTTCTCTTTGAGGGCTGCTAACTCTGCTTCATCATTACCAGTTAAAATGATGTCATCAACATAAACAATCAAAATTGCAATTTTACTGTCTTTTGAATGTTTATAAAATATTGTGTGATCTGCTTGACTCTGCGAGAAGCCACAACTGATAACTGCCTTCCCAAAGCGTTCAAACCACGCTCTTGGTGATTGTTTGAGTCCGTATAATGACTTGTTCAATCTGCATACTCTGTCGCTCCCAAGTCTCTGCTCAAATCCCGGCGGTAGGCTCATGAACACCTCCTCTTCAAGATCACCATTGAGAAATGCATTTTGAACGTCAAGTTGATGTAGAGGCCAATCTGAATTTACTGCAAGAGATAACAGTACTCTGATGGAATTTATTTTAGCAACAGGAGCAAACGTCTCCTGATAGTCGATCCCATAAGTTTGAGTGAAGCCTTTAGCCACCAGTCTCGCCTTGTATCTCTCAACGCTTCCATCTGCGTTACATTTTATCGTAAACACCCATTTACAACCAACTGTTTTCTTGTCTTTGGGTAGATCAACTATCTCCCAAGTACCACTTCTCCTTAAAGCATTCATCTCCTCCATGACTGCTAATTTCCAATTCGGATCATCCAATGCTTCCTGTATATTCCTTGGAACAAACAAGTGTGAAATCCTAGATGTGAAAGCTCTATGGTTTTTAGACAGTCTTTGATAGGAGAGGTAATTTGCAATAGGATGTTTAATGCAATTTCGGACACCTTTCCTAATTGCTATAGGAACATCAAGGTCGGAAATAGAAGGAATAGGATTACCTAAAATTTCGATGTCAGAACTCGGGTGGACATTCGGGTCATTAGGATGGACATTCGGGTCATTATTCCTCAGATGAAATCGCTTCCTAGTATAAACCTGAAGCTCAGAATTTAGATCATTTTGTAGTACTTCTCCCCCTAAACAAGAATCTTCTTGACTAGGCACCATAGAACTTGGTTCTCCTAAGTGATCATTATCAGACAGATGTGGTTGTTGTGTAGGATAAATGACATTGGGGAGCGGGATAGAAATATCCCAAAAATTGTCTTCTACTCCACTTGTCTCCCCCTGAAGAGAAGTGTTAGGGAAATAGGATTTTGTTTCCACAAATGACACATCCATACTCACATGAAATTTCTTGGTTTGAGGATCGAAACACTTATACCTCTTTTTGTTTGAGGAATAACCCAAAAAAACACATTTTATAGCACGGGGTTTGAAAATGTTTTGGTTCAACAGTGGTGGTTGGTGGAAGATTAAAAAAATAAATAAATAAATAAATAAAATAGAATGATAGTTGTGGGTGGTGAAAGTTGTCGGTGGGTATTTTAGATATAAAATAAAAGAAAAGTGGATTGTGTAATTTTTTTTTTTTTTTTTTTCTTTAATCACACCACCCACCGAATTGCCATACTGACTATCTCTCTATTATATATATATATCTTCACTGGCTGTCTTCTTTCCACAAACTCATCATAATTCCCACTACCCCCATTTTACCTTTTCTTTATTTTAAAAGTGAAAAAAAAAAAATAAATAAATAAAGTGATAAGGAATGGACCAGAGAGAGAGTGGGGTGATGAGTGGGTTGCTTTTGTAGAGAGAGATTAATGGATTCAAGAAAAGCTTGAACTAGGTGGTGCTCCACCAAAGCCTCCAGATCCACGCCCAAAGCCAGGCCTTGCACCAGAGCCCCTAAAAGAAGGCTGAAAGTCGGCCGGAGCTCCTCCCTTCTCACACTCAGAGTAGCTTAGTAACTGAATATCTTGAGTTTTTTTTTTTTTTGAGAACCATCACAACTCTTTTCTAATGGTTCTGGTGCAGATTTACTCCCACTGACAAGGACACTTGAAGATACAGATGGATTTAAGTTGCTTTCAACGGAAACAGAGGCAGGTTTTCCTATTCCTTGCTCTCCAGAAAGTTGGCCAAGTTCGGCCGGCGATGCAACGCAATCTGAGAAACGGCACGCATTTGGGCCGTAAACTCCTCAATAATCCATCCAGCTGTGGTACCACCAACTCCCAGCCTTGAAGAGAGCATGGTGGTGGATTTCACCACTCCAAGAAGGCGCATTTACATCTCCCTTTTAGGGAACACAGCCTGCAAGACACGGCAAGCAGCAGCCTGCAATAAAGGCTCCTTATCGCTTTCAAATATTGTTTCTAACAACTGCTTGCACTTGAGTTTGCCCAGCTCCACTTCCATCTAAGGGCATATTTCAGGGCTAGGTAGTCATTTCTCTGGGGACGAGACCTTTGACCTCCCTTAACAGCCTGAGACACTTTATACTGCCGCCTAACAAAATCAAGATATGATGCTCCCTTCTCCGGAATTATCATGGTTACTGTGAGATGGAGGGTGAGAGAGAGTAAACTGCAACGAGAGCTCTGGAACTGGTTATGGCAGCCGAGATGAGAGGGCAGCAGCCATGGCCCCTGCAGATGATGACGATGGCAAGGGTGAAACTGATGGAGATCTATCAGGAGGTTCAGCATCAAATGCACTCTTTGTTGGAGGCTGAACATCAGCAGATACTGCTTTTGGCATTGGACTTAATGCAGGAATATGATAAGAACTGGGTGCTTGCTGCCTTGGTGAGGGCGAGATATATGGCGGAAGAATTGGTGGTTCAACAACTTGAGGTCCGGCGGGCGGCCAAGGCGAGATTGCCGCCCGCCGGTGAAACGAAAATAATAGGTTCTAAACCCGCTCTGATACCATGTAAAATAATGTATAGAGAGAGAATATGTATATGAACATTATATTTGTTGTATTGAATGTTCTGAATATTGATTCAATATTTTCAGTGATACAACACTCTCATTTATAGAGAGTAAATAGGATACATTGGATGCTAACCCACCGAAAGCATAAAGAGAAAACCTAATTATTAAAGCAGCATATATTATATTCTAACAGGAAAACTAAACTTATATGAGATGGCAGAGAAACAGGCAATTCAAAGAAGAAATCACAGACACAATAGTAAGAACTTTCACTGTACAATACTGGCATACGCACCACCAAGAAGAAAATAATTGTCCTTAAAATGTAAATCCAAAAGACATCCAAGATGACCCACAGTTCCTTCTCTTTTCCTATCTTCCTAATTGGCCCCGAATTGGGGACATGCCTGACAGTGGACTGCTGGGCTTCAGTCCATGGTACACGCAATGCCTAACAATCAAGGTCAACACACCAATACACAATCAACTGAACAAACTGGAAGTAGATAATCTCAAACTCAGCTCATCATTATGTTAGGTGGGACAAACAATTCGTTAACACATTATTGGATTTGTGGGTTGTTTGTGTCCCAACTGATTATCAGTATTCTTGGGCTGGTTGTGACCCATTTTTTCATATGTGACCTTGTGATATTGATTTGAGCAGTTAATAATATTATTCTATGTCATTCAGCATGTGCACTTGTTCGTTCGAGGTCTATTGAGATCCAGGGCGCACAACAGCAGCTCAATTCCTGAGCAAAGCCTAAGGGCAGGAGTCGATTTTCTTGAAGTCCATTTTGAAGCTCTAAGGGTTGTTCTCAACATGACATTATTTTGTTTCTAATTTGAAGTCCATTTTCTTGGCTGTCTACTTTCTGTACTCCTTTTCCCTCCCCCAACACATTCATCTAATACCATCAACTGATGTATGTAGTTTAGGCTCTTACCCAATTTTACTTTGCAATTCTTGTAGGGCTGTTCAACAATCTGATTAAACTGACTAAACCGTCTGAACAGACCGAACCAAGAACATTTTGGATGGTTTGGCTGAAAGGAAACATCGAGTTTGGAGAAGAGGAACAGCCTAAAACCAATCCGACCGATTTTTATATTAAAATGTGCTAACTTTGCACATATCTCCATATTATGTATTGTAGCTGTCTATCTTGTCACTTCCTTTTTTTTTTTGTTTGAGAAGTTCACCTTTTGTCTGCCACTATTCAAATCTCCTCACGTATCTCCATATTATTTACTGCAGTACACCTGTCATGTCTATCACTTAAAAAAAAAAATTCACCCTTATCACTCTGTCATCCACTGTTACTCAGATCCTTTTATCTTCGCAACGATATGATGATAAAACCAATGTTAGAAACCCTATTCATCTTCTCTCTTCCTCTTCTTGCATCTGTCAGTCTCATCTTCCCAACAATATGATAATGAAACCAATGTTACAAACCCTATTCATCTTCTCTCTTTCTTTTCAAGCATATCCCTTAATGACCTCTTCTATTCTCTCTCTTAAATCTCTATTCGGCTAAGTGGCAATAGCATTTGACGTTGGCTGATCAAATGTCTAGAGGAGTACTGGCGACGACAAGCAATGTTGCTACTGACCATCACCCAATTGGAAGTCTTTCTATTTTATTTTATTCCCCCTCACTCTTCTAGATCTGTGAATTTTTTTCATATCTTCACACATATTCTCTCTCTGAAATCCTTAGATCAATATCTATGAAACCGACCGTATTCCAATTGTCAACCGAATGAAAAGACCAGACGGTTTCAAATAGACCTACGGTCAGCAACGGTTGGTTGGATCTCCAAACCGAATGATTCGGTTCAAGTGCCGGTTCCCTTTGTAAACTCAAATTGCCCGACCCATGAACAATCCTAAATTCTTGCATGTTCCTCTCTCAATCTTCCTAGTAGAATTAGATAAATCTATAATAAAAGAACAATTTTGGGAAAATACAGCTGGCCTAAGACAAGGAATACCGAAACAAGAGTTTTTTTTAAGAGGCAATCTAAGGTGACGTTTGATAACCTAATTCAACACTTAAAACTAAATGCATTAAGTGAAAATTCATTAAACTTGTTTGATAATCACAATTAATATCACTTAAAATTTAAGTGGCTCTTAAAATATAAGTTAAAAATTAAGAAAATTTTACATGGTTATAACCTCGGCCATCGCCGTCGCCGTCGCCGTCGCCGTCGCCACCACCACTCCTACCCCTGCCATCGTCACCACCACGGCCACGCCACCACCAACACTACTACTGCCGCCACCACTATAGCTACTGCCCACCCCTCCACCACCACCACCACTCCTACCACAGCCACTGTTGCCACAACCATCACACCACCACTACAGCTACCACCACCACCACCACCACCGCAACCTCCATCAACGTTGTCATCGTTGCATAGGCACTACCATCATTTACTACTACCACCACACCACCACCATAGTTGCCACTGGCATTATGACCACCTCACCACCACCATTACAACTATTGTTCACCTTGATGCATTTTGCCTTGGCCTTGCCTCGAGACGAGCCTCAATAACGCCTTTTAAAACTCTATTAGTGCTTGCCTACATGGTTTTCAATCAAAAGACTATCCAATAGTTTGTTTTGATTCAGAGTTCCAAATTTGAAGAACTCTACATGGAGCTGAGGTCGGTTAATGCCAGACTCTTTGACCATAAGATCAATGTCGGCACAGAATACATACTTAAACCAAGAGAAGTTCCACCATCTCATATCAGATTAAACAATTTATCATGCATGTTCAATTCAACCATCTCAAATCAGATTAAACTATTTACTCTGCAACATCATGTGATGTTCAATTAGTAAGTTGATTAGACGCAGTAGAAAAACCCACCCAAATACCCAAGAAACCCATAAACTTCCAGTAGGGTATTGAAGAAAATAACTGTTTTTTAAAAAAAAAAAAAACTTATACCTGGAAAGAATACTATCAGACCCTCATTTTTTGCAACGGTATCCTTGTCAGAGGCACTGGGGCTTGATGGTGCTACCTCCCTCTCTGTCTCAAGGTCTCCCTCTTCATCCCTGCCTCCCTCAACAATGGCCATGAAATCTTCAGCTCTCACTAAGCTCCCAGCAGACCCTATCAGAGCCTGATTCTCTGGACTACGTTTTGCATACTGTTCAAGAAAAGGCTCAGCTTCACTGAGGTACGTGGATGATGATAGCTGTTTGTTCCCACACTTCCTTCGTATGTATACCGCCCTAGAAACAAAGAATAAATTGTGTTTTACATGCTGCATAAGTTGTCTCAGAAGCAAGGTTTTAAAAAGCGGCCGCAACCATTACGTAACGCCGTTACGTAACGGTTTTGGCGGTTACCGCCACCCGTTACGGCCGCTTTTGCAGTGTGATTGAGATTCACAGGTGTGTCGGCCGTAGCGGCTGTCGTAACAGCCGTAACAGCCTGTTACGCACCGTTACGTAACGGTTCCAAACTGTTTCTTTCGAAAAAAACACACAAAAAAAAGCTGAAAATGGGGGAAGAGGGATAGAGAGAAGAGGGAAGATAAAGAGAGAAAATAGAGCAAGAGAGAGAAGAGGGAAGATGAAGAACATGTTATTGATTTGTTGAAAATATAAGACCTATGCTATTCTATTCAGCTGCTATCACTGAACCATTTTGTTTGTGTGTCTATCTATATATTGTTTGAAAATAATAATAATAATAAGTGTGGTCATTATCTATTTGGTTTGGTTAAAATATGTATATACATATATATATATTTAGACTCTTATTTATTCTCTTACTTTTGTCATTATTTATCTTATATATAATAATTAATGATTAATTTTTTATAAAATATAAAGTCATTAATTATTAAAATAAAATGTAAAAAACTCAGTTTATAGTGATTTAAAAATATGAAATATATTGGATCATACTTAAAAATTTACAAAAATTGATAAATATTTATTTTTAACCCAATAAATATGATCATGGAAAAAAAATATGCGTATCGGTAAGTTTTTTTCAAATTGTGTGAAAAATTAAAAAATTCACGGTTCCGGTTACTGCAACCGTTACACTATGGCCTTTATACCCCGCAACCACAACCGCGTCACCGCCACCGTTACGGCGACTGCAACCGCTTTTCAGAACCTTGCTCAGAAGAGTGTACAACCAAGTATAAATGCAGCAAGGACGCAAAGAATCAAAACAGCATTACCATTCATCTAGCATCTTGCTGAGTTGCTTCTGCTTTCCTGGGGAAGTGTTCCATATTTTCATTTGCCTAAAATGTCAACAAATAGTCATTCACAATATTATAAAAACATCTATCACCCTACAACTAAGAAATAAGAATATAATATAGAAGAGCATTTCCGCAGCCTGTAACACAATCATTTCAGATCCCCAATACCATCCAAATGTTATCATAATTGGTCCACAAAGGACCAGCATAATAAAATAATGTCATAACTTTACTTGTCCAGTAGGCCTTGTGATTTTAAATTAAAAATGCTTCTAGTTGCAATAATGTGATAATGTCATGTGCAGACTACAAAAATCTATAATGGGATTACTTGGAAGATAAGCCACAATTCCAAGTTCCATGAGCAGGAGCAACTGACTAACTACAAGAGAAAAGACAACCTATGGACCTCAGAGATGCAGAGCCCCTCAAAATTAAGTACAGTTGATGTAAAACTGTTATCTCACAAAAAGCAGTTATCCTGTTCTTAAAGCAACACACTATAAATCAATATTACTTTTGAAATTGGTTGGTTTTTTTCAATGACTCGTATGTCATGAAAAAAAAAATTCAATCAACAAGTGAAACTATAAAGTAAAAACGCCACCATAGCAAGAGTATATTGCACAAATACACTGAACTGCCCAAAGGGTGCAAATTTGAAAGAACAAACTACAAAGTATCTAATCCACAGATATTTATAGTAAAAATTACTAAGTTGAATAATGCAACCCCAAGAACATCCTAAGTTTTTTTTTTTTTTTTTGTGATAAACCTCAAAAAATTCCCAAGATGACAAACATTATGCAGATTACCCTCAAACTATTCCAAAAAAAAAAAAACAAGCCAACCAAAAGCTCACATGAAAATCATATATGTAACAGTATTTAAATAGTGTTGGTGATTTCGGTGTGACAACTTTATCCGTCTTCTGTGTCGAAATTGGGATGTATTGTAATGGGTTAATAACCTAGGATAAGTGTCTGAGAGTGTTAGGCATTAAAGAGCAGTACCTTTGATGCGTACATCGACATGAGCATGTTGCATTAGTTTTAGGGCACTTCGTTTTTTTAAATTGCTCAAAATTGGCCTGCTTAATTCATTTTTAATCCTGATAATTAATAAGTTTAGGAATTGATTTATTTTGAAAAACAAGGCTGATGCACCCAATACCAGCCCGAAGGCCATTTGAGTGGGTCACCAAGATTTGGGCAATGCACCCAGAACCTTGTGCTCAAGTAGGGGTGTCTTTTGATTTTCTAAAAGAAGACTCGATGCCCACCGGAGTGTGCAGGCTAGCATGTGGTTGGTATTCCAGATCAGTGTTGTACACCCAAAGCCAGCTCAAATGCACACCTGAAATCTAGTGGAATTAGATTTAACTACTTGACTTCTTATAAATACTAACCAATTTTTTCATGCACAAACTTCCACACACTTTTGAAAGAGAAAACTCTACTAACATTGGCAATTCATCTACCTGTTGAGACCTGTTTTTCTCATTCAATAAACTAGAGCTTCAGTTTTTTTAATTTTTGTGATGGAAATTCATGTTTGAGAGTTTTATTAAATAACCCACCACAATTGCACTGCATACCCATCCGCAGGCCATTATGTAACAGAGCCACAAGGAGTGGAACTTGGAATGAGTTCTATGGAGCACTAGTGAATCAAGAGCAGGAGCGGAAAGCAAGTGAGAAGCTTTGTGAAAGACTAACGAGTTGGGTTTGTAAGCTCTCTCATGCTAAGTCTTATATATCTTACATTCACAGTTGATTTTGTTTGGTTGGGTATGCTCATGGCTTTTTCCTTGAAGAAAGTTTTCTTCAAGGTTTTCCACGTTAAATCGTTAAGTCTCTATTTTTATTTTTATTATGATTTATATGTGGTTTATTTTTCCATGTCCGCTATTTCAATAAATTCTTTATTACACTGAAAAGATCTTATCCAATGGTATACTTTACCAATCGTTTTTAATCTTTATCTAGAACTAGTGATACAAGAAAACGCTAACACCTTAGCATTTATGTTATGGAACAGCTTCCGAAACATGTTACCATTTCATTCCAATATAGTGAATTTAGAATCCAAATCTATCCCAAAAAAATTCTATTTTTCTTTAAAAGGTTCCCTTGGGAGAAAAAAATATTTAAAATATTATGTGCTAAAAACTACGGAGAGTAGTGTTTTGGCAAGACAAAATATACAAAATGGGCCATAATGCTCACACAAATGGGTAAACAAAAAGTTTTTCTTTTTTTTTTTTAAATGACTATTTTATTGCATGCCTAATTATTAAAAGAAAATTATTTTACAAGTACCTTAAAATCTATTAATGTAAAATATAGAAGCTACCCCCATCATACCACATTCCCGTTCCTATTCCACGTATCAAAACTATCCGCATTTCAAGTAGCATAGTCTAGAAGATTCATATAATTGTTCAGCTCTACCACATACATCTTCCTCTCATGTTCCCATTCCAACCACAAATTGGTGAAAATATAGATAATCTTACCTCAGGTAGTAAGTCTTGTAAGCTGATGGACCTTGCTTGAAAAGAATTGACAAGCCATTACGGATCAAAAACGTTCGCAACTGCACAGCACAAGGAGAAGAGTTATGAATATGTAATCAGTTGGACTATCAGAAGAAAAAATTGAGGAAACAATACACGGTCAAAACTAAATAAGGCCCTAAGTTAGAAACAAAAACAGGAAAGCAGAAAGCAGACATCTCAAATTGTGTCATAAAAAATCTTTTTTAACTAATAGAGTAACTCGTAAGGATCCAAAATTCTACCACTAGAAACCTGAATCCACTAAAAATAATTAATAGAGTTCTAGACTCCAAAAAAAGTTATGAAAATCAAGATACAACAAATAATACTAAACTCCTAAAACCTGTCCTACATTAGCGTGTGTGCATGTGCAAAGCAAAAAAAAGAATCATGTAATTTGAGTCAACAAAGAAAACATAATGTGCTTACAACCAGTCATCTTTTTTATAACTTCTGTTTCTAAATTTACATGAAACTCTTTACTCTCTCACATGTTTAAAATGCCATGTCATAGGGGTAATTAATGTTGGTCACTCTCTTTTATTAACTTATAAGGATATTAAGTCCTCTATTTATAAAGAATTTCTAATTTAGATTCAATTAAACTAAAGAGCTATGTATGTATATAACAAAAGAAGAGTCTTAACAAGCAAACTCTATAATCTTTTCGCTACTTGAAATTTACGAACTTAATGGTTCTATAAATTTAATAAACTACCAGCATCCCACCTCATTTCAACCCAACCATCAAATCTATGCTACCCGGAATGAGGATCATTCCCATTCCATCCAGGGATGAGAACAGGAATGATGTACACAGGTAGATTTGTATAGATATATCATAAACCAAACTAGCCTTAAGTTCCATCAAATAGGGTCGGCTGCATGAATCCTTTTTCTCCACTCGACTCTATCCAAGGCCATTTCGTTAGTCAAATTAAGGAGATTCATATTTCTATTTACTACATTAGTCCACATCAATCTAGGTCTATCCCTTCCCCTAACACTACCATCTACTGTCACTGTATCACATCTCTTCACTACTACATTTGTTGGTCTCCGTTGTATATAACCAAACCATCTCAATCTATTCTCTCTCAACTTATCTTCTATCAAATACTACTCCTACCCATTCTTGAATATACTCATTTATAACTCGGTCTTTTTAGTTTTGCCACACATCCACCTTAGTATCCTCATCTTAACAATACTCATCTTATCTACATGTTGTTTCTTAGTTGCCCAACATTCTATCCCATACAACACCATTGGTCTAATAACTATTCTATAGAACTTCACTTTTAATCTAATGGGTACTCGTTTATCGCACAGTACTCCAGATGTACTCTTCCACTTAAGCCAATCCGCCTTAATTCTGTGGATCACATCCACTCCAATCTCCCCAGTCGTTGTGATAATCGATCCTAAATAACGAAAATGACCACTTTTAGGTAGTTCTTGGTTCTTAATCTTCACTTCTCCTCTACTTCCATTGTGACTGTTACTAAAATTACACTCCATATATTCTGTTTTAGTTCTGCCTATCTTAAATCCTTTAGATTCAAGTGTTTTTCTCCAAATCTCTAAGTTAGTGTTAACTCCTTCTCTAGTCTCGTCTACTAACACAATATCATCTGCAAAAAAACATACAACATAGCATATCATCCTAAAGATTGCGCGTCAATTCATCCATAACTAAAGCGAAAAGATAAGGATTTAAGGTTGATCCTTGGTATAACCCTACAGTAATTGGAAATTCACTCGTCTCTCCAACAGGTGATCTAATAGTGGTCACCACACCTTCATATAAATCCCTAATCACATCAATATAACCTTTTGTCAACCATTTCTTCTCTAACACCCACCAGATTATATCCCGAGACACTCTATCATATGTTTTCTCAAGATCAATAAAAATCATATAAATGTCTCTTTTCTTTTCTATTACTCTCCTTAAAAGATAGATCGCTTCAATTGTTGACCTATCAGACATAAACCCAAATTGATTTTCAGACACCTCTGTTATATCTCGCAATCGACATTCCATCACTCTCTCCCACACTTTCATTGTGTGACATATTAACTTGATTCCTCTATAACTATTACAATTCTAGACATCTCCTTTATTCTTATATATTGGCACTAAAATACTCTTCCTCCACTCATCTGGCATTTTCCTAGTCAACAAAATCTTGTTAAATAACCTAATCAATCATACAACCCCCTTCTTACCCAAACATTTCCACGTTTCAATAGGTATATTATTGGGTCCTAAAGCCTTATTCAATTTCATCTTCTTAAGTGCAAACTCCACTTCAAAGTCCCTAATTCTATGACAGAACCTATAGTCATGGTTTCCCTTATTACTGCCGACTTCCTTCCCTTTTGACCTACCTCCATGTTCCTCATTTAACTTCTCAAAATAGTTCTTTCACCTCTCCTTAATCTCTTCATCCTTCACCAACACCTTAGAGTCCTCACCTTTGATACACTTAACCTGATTAAAATATCTTACTTTCCTCTCTCTTATCTTAGAAAGTTTGTATATCCTCTTCTCTCCCTCCTTACTATCTAGTCTAATCATAGGCTTTCAACTTAGTCTCTCTCACTACTTTTTTAACCTCCTTATTGGCCAATTTGTAGCGCTTAAAGTTTTTCTCAGTTCTATCATTTTGTCACTTTTTAAAGCTCTCTTTTTTTTTTTGTCTTTATTACCGCTTGGACCTCCTCCCTCCACCACCAAGTTTTCCAAAAATTGGATCCCTTTCCTTTCGACTCTCCAAAAACTTCCCTTGAGATTCTCCTCATACAATTGGCCATCGAGTTTCACATAGTGTTAGCATCATCTTCCAAGTCCCAATTACCTTCTTTATCTATTATATTCTTAAATGTGTCTAGTTTATCCCCTTTTAGGTCCCACCATCTAGTCCTACGACGCCCACTATCTTTCCGAGCTTGGTATTGCCCTTTAAAGTATAAATCCAATACCAAAATCCTATGTTGAGACGTCAAACTCCCTCCAGGAATCACCTTACAGTCGCTACATTTTAGACGGTCCCATTTTCTTACTAGAAAATAATCTATTTGGCTCCTAATTGACCTACTCTTTAAGGTTATCAAATACTCCTCTCTCTTCCTATACATAGTATTGGCCACCACTGGGTCAGAAACCAAGCAAAATCTAAAATATTCTCTCCATCCTCATTTTTATCACCAAAACCATACCCACCATGCATCCTCTCATAACCTAGTTTATCTACTCTTACATGGCCATTGAAATCACCACCTATAACCAAGTTCTCTCCCACGGGTATCTCCTGTAATACTTCATCCATTTGGTCTCAAAAAACTCTCTTAGTCTAATCATCTAATCCTACTTAAGGGGGGGCGTATGCACTAATAACGTTCACTATATTATCTCCAATAACTAGTTTAACTAACATAATCCTATTACCTTTCCTAATGACTGCAACTACATTTTCAACTAGACCCTTGACAACTATTATTCCTACCCCATTCCTGTGTCTATCCTTGCCACTATAATATAGCTTAAAACCGGTATTCTCTATTACTCGAGTTTTCTCACTCGTCCACTTAGTCTCTGTACGCAAGCTATACTAACTCTCCTAATCATGACATCTACTAATTTCATAGTCTTACCAGTTAAAGTTCCTATATTCCATGTGGCTACCCTAAACCTACAATCTTGGACTAGCTTCTTTATCCGCACTCGTCCAGAAAAACGTGAAAACCTTTACCCATTTTTCACTGCACCAGGATGCGGCGCCCTTGCTCACATTTCGAAACATCCGGAGGTAAGCGCAACAAGTCACCTAAGGGTTGTATAGATATATCATACACTACTAGAATTCAAGGTACTTGTAAATGTGAGTAATTTTTTTGAATGGACATTCAATAATATATAGTCAATTATTCTTCCAATTAATCACGTAAAAACACAATTCTAGGAGGCATCATGGCCTATTTTGCTTGACATACCAAAACTCCGCTCTATTATTATTATTTTTTTGATAAACAAATAAATTTTATCACGAAAAGCATCAAGAAAATGCTAAAGAATGCAAAAGCAGAACCCCAAAATAAAGGGCTACATCTAACCAATCAAATCATCTACAAAGTCCAAAAAGTCAAACAAATCTGGATCCACCCTCCCCTCTATTATTTTAATTTGATTATATTTGATGTTTTCTCCTTGCAAGAAGAACTTTAAGAAAGTGCATGGGAAAAATATTGGAGATCGCTTCCAAATTGTTAAATTCATCATTTTGGAACAAAAGTGTCATGTTTTGAAACGTACATTCAAAACGTAAATTGTGGTGTAATAGAATTTTCTGTTAATACTTCATCCAACTCTCTCAATCCTTCCTTTTTTTTCTTCGTCAATCCTTCCTTGTCAGAAGTATCTAGGGATACGTATTAGGAATTGGGAGTCATTGTCGTGAAATTTTTTAAATCATTCATAACTCTCCTAAAGTTCAATGATACACAATTTTTTACTATTAAACATAATTTGTCACATTTTAACCAATGTATCAATAAATAATTTCTTTTTTATACTTAATAAGACAATTAAAGAAAATTAATTACAAAAAAACACCCCACAAAGTCCACCTTCAACCGATCTTGGACATAACACTTAAAAACTAAATACTTGTTATTCTACATGTTTTTTGACTGTAACTCAAGTTTTACAATGATCTCAAGAAATAAAATATGTGCTTAATTTACTTCATATCCCCACGTGATATGAATACCAAACACTCGCACACAAAGATGAAAGTCCCATGTTGGAATATAATTACTACTCCTCTAATCCACTTTACATAAACAGCCCCCCAAACTATTTTGTCCCACATCAGGCAGATACCAAAATCTAGTCAATTTAGATTTCAAATTTTAAAATTTTTGTGAACCAGATTGCTTAACTGATAAGTCGGTTTGTTTATCCGATTCAAACCGTCGCAAAACGAACCAGCCAGATTGCGAACGATATTTATTCACAACGGTATATGAAGATATCTGTATCGTAAGGCCAAAATACAAGTACAAATCGGCCAATAATCATAACCATGGTATGGACCCTAGATAATAACTTTTGCTTCAACTCTTATATGGGATCTAAAGAGCTCTTAGAAATTTATGAACAACATTCTTACTATCATTCAAGTGACCTATTATGCGGGATCAGCAAGGGTCTATTCAGCAACCCAAATTTATAATATACAAGTCCCATGTAATAATAAAAAGCCGTGAAATTAATACAAATAAATTAAAAATTGGACCACACAATAGAAAGGGTGAGTTTTCCACCAAATATTTACAAATCAAGGTAACAAGATCATCACCTACACATACCTTATATGTAAGAAATTTCAGTTTGATCATCAAATTTGCATCTTCATCTGCTAAATCATCTTTTGCTAATGTTCCATTGCTACTGTTGACATTTTGAAGCCAATCATTGGTGTTTTTTGCAGTTTGAGCAGCTTTCTCCCTGTTTTCCTTGAATAAATTTATGTCAACAAAAAATCCTGGCAAAAACAAAAAGAAAAAGAAAAGAAGCATCACCAACTGATTTATGCCAGTCTGCCGTATCTTTTGGCAGAGACTGCGCGTGCACGCATGCATCAAAATTTTGCATAAAAATACTTCCAAATACATCATTCTTACTGTAGGAAGTGTTATTATATTTTCTAGTATCACTACCTAACACATTGGTTTAGCCTTCATTTCTCAACGACATATACTCCTCATTATCCTAATTCCTTACATGGTTGTAAGTGTACCAAACCATTAATAGTCAATGTCACTTTCAACAGTTCCAAATCTTTTTACCACAGCTGTGTAAGGGATTTGAATCTTCTAATCCCTATTTCCACTGTCAAGTCTCACCACATTATGGAGAAGTAATTTGATTACAGAATTAGCCATATGGACATGGAGAAATATGTGGCAGACAACATTCAGCTATGGTCGAGCGTTAAATATCTTCCTTTGAGGTGGTTGGGGGTAAATAAATGTCCTTTAGCCCATCCAGAAGGGACAAATTCTTCGGGTTGTAAAATTAAACTTTTAAATAGGAACTAAAACAAGATCAAAAAGAAAGACAGTTACCTCGATATAGAGGCCACAATCCTGGTTTGTTCCTGAAACATACCAAAGGTTTTTCAATCACAAAATTTAAGGAACATGCCTAACAAAAAAATGACAAGGAATAACATAGACCATAATATACGTCAACCAAAGTACCAGATAAATCAGTACATTACAAGCTTAAGTTTAAATAGGACCTCATCTCTTTCTGATATCGTCGAAATGCTGAATCGCTGTGGACATGGATGACCATTTTGAAGAACAGGTTGTCACTAGATACAGAACCAATTTTGTGAAAGTTATGGTAACACTTAAAAGCAGCAGGAAAACGCCTCTCTCTCATCAAACGAATCATTTCCTGGCTTGAACAAAAAATTAAGGTTAATATTACAGCAAAGGAAGAATTCTAAGTCAGAAACAAATTCTACAATATTAGATGCATCATACCCAAAGACAACCACAAAATATACAAACACCAAATGCAAATATTAGACATCAATCAAATCTTAAAAGCAATATTAAACAATAATGTCTGATAAGCTCGATAAAATTGTTATAACTCAACAGACAATCACTTCAAGAACCAACGGACCAAATAACAGATTACATTACAAAGCCATAAAAATCAAGCAGTTTATGAAACAGATATAACATTATCTAAGCAGATTATGAAACTATTATAGGAAAAGAAAATTCATACTTCAGAAAAATCTGCAAAAAGTATGGCCTGACCTGCAATTTAGTGGTAGAAAAATCAGCAGGATGTGCTTGTAAAAATTTTGAAAGAACAGATTGATCAGCATTTCTGGAATGTGAATCAGTTGCATCATTTCCAAACCAGTCTAAATAATCAGGGCAGAAAGAAGTCCCAACACTCTCAAGAAGAGCTTTTATTTGCTGCAATTGTATTGTCAGAATCATTTTCTTTTTATGTATATTAGGGAAAATCATATTATATCATATTGAAAGGACCTTTGTGTTACCTGCTTTTCATCTGACCTATTTACAGCACATATTTCCCTCAGGCTCAGTCCGAGATCTAGGTCAACTGACATATGCGGTGTTAGACAAACTATAAACAATAGAAATTACATTAAATTAAAATGCATGTCAATTTATCAAGCTTAAAGAAAAAAGAACCATAAATGTACTACACCAAACATTAAAAATTCTACAAGGGATAAGTAAATGCTGCATGTCAGCTCAGAATATTGAGATGGATGAGTGGTGTTATAAGACAATGTAGAATAACGAAGAAATCCGTCCATGGGAGGTCAGAATCAGCAGCACTTGAACATAAGAGAAGACAACGCTGATTGGGATAGTTTCACCATGTGAACATAAACCAACTAATACTTATATCCACATTAAAAATTTTAAAAAGAAAAGAAAAAAAGAGCATGTTTCTCATTTTCTGTACAGAAAACATGAAGCTGGCAATGTTACCAAACGCTACTTTCAAGATATCTCAAATTATATTATACATTTACCATCTTCAATGTGACAAATCTTGGGGCATGTATAAAAAGTGTTCCAGGATGAACTATCCAAACATTTAAGTTTGTTTTGATAAGTTACTGCTCATAACTATGTACAGAAAAAATAACCACAACGCCAAGATTTATATTCAGTAATCATATCTCATCCCGACCAGAATTGTACTTTGAGCAAGGATGAGTTTTCATATAAAATGAAATCTGGGTAACTTAGTAAAGTCTACAAGCTTGTCCCACAACTTCAGAAGAATGCAGCCAGCAAAAGAAAAGAATAGACCAGAGGAGCTTCTACCTAATGTAAAGAAGTATTTAAAGAAATAACAAAAAAAAAAGGATGAATAACCATACCTCCCTCTACAGGTTGTGGGGGGAAATCTCTTGAAACCTGCTCCATATGTTTCGAGCTCTCGTGGCTTACCATACGAGCCACAAGACCCTCCAAGATTTCACCCTGCACCTTTATATGGTCTTTTGATCCTGCATATCCAGTTAGCTATTTTAATATCTCACAGAGCTCAAAAAACCTACCTAAATGAAACACCATATCAAAGAAGTAGGATCCAGAGCAGTATTGCAAAACATTTGTTCTTCGGAGGTGTAAAAGTTCAAAATATTTACAAACACCCAGAAACAACATAGACAGGCACACTCACAAATGTACTTACCAAAAAAAATTCTCACGAATATGTCACAAAGATATATATGTTCATACATCTACAATATAAATATTGTGAACATTTTAAGAAACATATTTAGAATGTCATTGTAAATTTTCCCCCCAAAGAATAACTAGAATATTACAAATGTTTAATGATCCAAAAAATTTACAATGGCTACTTCTGCTACAAAAAATTTCAGCTCATATAGCACACTGCTGGAGGAAAGAGTAGTAATGTTGTCATGTGCAGGAGGTGCATACCCCATTTATTCACAAACCCCAAGATGAGAACTGCCCTTGTTAAAATTGCAAAATACAATAAATTAACACCACCAGAACAAAATATGTGCTGGCACTTAAACTGTACCTGGTACGGATATATCGGCAACTTCATCAAGAGCCTTACATACAGTTGTTGCTGTTCCTTCCTCACAGAGTGCATCATAGGAAGCAAAAAATGATGTCACCGATTTCCTTGAGTTAAAATACAAATAAATCAGAAGCAATAAACTTTGATCTTAACATCAAATTTTCTGCTAAAAACCGGCTACAATTTTTTCCACAAAGAAGAAAAATTAAACAAGAAAACATCAAGGTGCATATTGGACCTACTACTGCCCCGAAAAGAAAAAAAAACTTATGATAGAAGAAAACTAGCCATACACTACTTAGGAGAAACAACAAGGTTCTCAACTATTACATGAAGTTCATGATGTAAGTTCTCAAGTCCTGCGATCATGTTCATAGGTCTAAAGTGCTGTGATACCAGCCTTGCATGTTCATAGGTCTAGTTCCGTTTAAACTCAGTACATGTTATTGCAATCAAATATAAAATACAAAGGAACACATTTAAGTGTTGCAAACAGAGTCTAGAATCAGAAAATTTGGAATAGCCAGATCGAATAAATATAAAATATTTTGCAATTTGTCAAATAAAATAAAAATCTGGGAATGTTCAAAATTGTTTCACATTCAAAATCCTTGAGAAAATATCCGTCTAATTCCTAATTATTAAATCAGAAATATTGAGACCACCCAACACTAAAGAGTTATAAGGTGTACATATCACAAGAAAAATTGAAGCTTTGGTGCAAGCTTAATGATAAAAACCATGATGGCAGCACAAAATCTGCAAATTCCTTTTAGGTACATATATACTCTGTTATACAAGTATCTAGTGTGAGTGTGTTCGAGCATCAGATCATTCTAAACCTGAATCTTAGGATATTAGGATATGCATCTAAAAATTGGGTATGGGTATGAAAACATGTCTTAAACATTTATATATATTGCATATTGTATAATACTCTTAGATAAGAAGTTGTAAATTATTTAGAAATGCACTTCAAATTAAATGGGATTTAAGGAAAATATGAAATTTATAACTTTCATTCGTTTGAGAAGCTACAAAAGGCGTCAGGCACATATCTCCTAAATTTCATATTCTTCAAAAATTATATGAAATTAGAAGATCTAAGTGTCTAAATTGAGTACAGGTGTCAAGACGCATATTCCACACCCTTACCCCTTGTCAGATCCGGTAGACATAGATACACTAGGAAAGTAGAGTGTAACACAGACTGAATATAGTATCAGTTCTTAACAATTTAATGCACTATTTAACTAGAATATCTCCTAAATCCTTTGTTTTGTCACCTTGTTGAGAATAACCACACATGATTTGTCGGTAGGCGCCATTTCCTACAAAAGGCAATTATATCAGGAGTTGAGTAGAACTTTGGTTTTCCATTGCCCAATTCTGTGACTGCCGTCACAACCACTGCTCAAGAAAAGACAGGACAAGGGTATAAAGATATCAGAACAAATCATCAGGATAATCTGGCACATGAAATATCCATTTATCAGGTAGGTTCATCATAAGAACAAAGCACATGGCATAAGCTAGATGAGAAACATCATTTATGATAAGGAACCCATAAATTTTTTTCCCTCTATCAGCTAAGGGAAGGAGGTACATCTTGAAGAAATGAAACTCGATGACATGAAATGATATGGAAAAATAACCCAAAAAGATTTTTTATAAGAAAGTACAAAATTATTACCTCATAAGGAAGAGCAAGTGCTTAGCACAAATAAATAAATAAATAAATAAAATCAATGCAGAAAGGCGTCTCAAAGAAATCGGTATCTTCAGTAGCACTCCAATTTAGATGAAACGTGTACAAAAGATTAAGAGCAAAAAGTTGGGAACGTTTGGCAACAAGCAAAAACAAGAGAAAACAAAGGAAGCATGGTAGAAAATAGAAACTAGATATGCTGCAACTAACATGCAACATATCCAAATATCACAAAGACAAGAAGTAGCAGAACAGTGTGTGGGTACCAATTTATAAATTTTCTAGCTCTCTTTGCAAATACTCTACATTTCTATATTGAAGAAAGACAAAAGGATACCCTACCATAGTCATCTCGAGGACGTTGTCCATGGTCTCCCAAAACAGCAGTTACCAGTTCCATTGATATGCACATACGGTTGCTCTGGAAAAAATTCAATAATTAATTCAAACCAAACTAACCCTTGTGTCCAAACCAAGTGGGGTTGGCTACATTATTAGAAATAATTAGAAATGTAATCACCCACATAATACAATGGCACTGATACCAAGAATAGCAAGCAAAAGAGAATACATTAACTGAGATAGCTATGAACTGAACTGAAAGACCACATTCCAGTCTGTCAAAGACAAAATAGCCCTCTTAAAACCAGTCTTATCTTAAAATGTTTTTCAAAATATCCTAATCATCCCTTGAATTCAACAACCCTAACCTAACCTTCTCCATACTAATGCAGGCATGCGTCATGGGACATTTTTTATACAAAATATTAAATCATTGCAGCAGATCCATCACATAAGGAGATCTTGTAATGACCCCGAAATGTACGCCACAATTATCGGTAATTAATTACGCATTAAGATGAATTAATTGGGAATTTTCTGTTTGAATTAGAAAAAAATATATGTTGGAACTACAACTTCGGGACTGAAATTGACGACCGTAACGGGTTCGGAAAACGAAATTGAACACACCTATGTGATACCGGGAATTTTTGGAACCATTTGGGACGATAAATTGCAGACTGAATTTCGTCTGATTCGTAAGGCCTTGTTTGGCCCAAAGCTTTGGGACAATTTGATTTATATGATATATATATGTAAAGATAAGGCTTTGACCCATGTTTTGACTCAAACTAAAGGAAAGAAAATATCTAAGAGGGAGAGAGAGAAGAACATACGGGAGAAAAGGGGAGAGACAAGGGAGGAAGAAGTAGAAAGGGGGAAATCAAGCTCAAGTCTTCTCCATTTAAGAAATCAAGGTAAGAAGTCTCTCTAATTTCTTGGAAATAAGGTTGATCATCTAGAATCTCATGGCAAGTAAGTGGAATGAAAGGGGAATTATGTTAATTTGAGCATACATGACTTTAAATATGGTAATTCATGTTATATTTGGCATCTTCTCATGAAATTCATGTTTAGAATCATGTTTTCTTGCTTGATTTTCATCTTGGAAGGAGAAACTTCATGGATTTAAATTATTTAAGTTTATGGGCATGATTCATGAAATTCATGTTTAAAATTATAGTTTTCTAACTTTAATTCAAAGCTTGATCTTCTAAATATTCATGTGGGTTTTGTTCAAGAATTTTAATGTTTAATTGAAGTTGTTGTTCAATGTTTTTGGCCTTGGTCTTATAGATTGGAAGTGGTTTTCAAATATTTTGGGCTTTGTTTTCATTAATTGGTAATTGATTTTGCAAAGGAAGGGACCCATTTGTTGGGAAGATTTTCGAACCTGTTTTCACCCAGACCGCTCGTGCGGCCTGGGCCACCGCTCGAGCAACATGTAATAAATTAAAGAATATCATGGTATGAATTAAAGTAAGGAAAGAATAGAATGTATGCACTATGTGATTTAAGGATGACATGTATTAAGGTAGGCTAAGAATAGAATGACATGAACTTGTTGTAATGGCTATGTGTATTGAAGAATTATGCTGCAAATGTTGATGTTTACAGGTCAAATCACGAAGACCGTACAACCGGTTTTGGAAACCCACTGTGAGTAACATTTCTGTAAAGTTATGTTATTATAAAGTATGTTTCAAAATGCTACGTTATGTTATGTTTTCTGAAATGATAATGTTTTCTGTGAACGGATATCCTGATTTGCGAATCTAATATGGCATCCATAGATAGTCCTAAGTGGACCAGTTTACGAGATCTCGTTAGTCACTTCATTGTGACAGTTTGTTTAATCGGTGTCCGGGACCGGTTACTCTAGTCGGAAGACAGTATATGTTATGTTCTATGGAGTATGCCATTATGTATGTTCTGATATGAGATGATTATGTTTATGCATGATTTGTTTTACGGTTATATGATATACGGAATTCGTTCACCACCCCTTTACTTTAATGTTACTTGCTGGGCTTTAGCTCACTATTGTATATATGTATTTATAGGTGAGCCTGCTGGGAGTCAAGCCTAAGCTGAGATTTGCATCGAGCCTACCAGTTTTGTGTGCCTCCGAGTCGGGGCTAGGCCTGGAAGGCCGTTTTGTGAGCTTTGTCTTGTTGTATTTGTGGCTTTTGCCTATGTGATGTATATGATCTTTTGTTATATGTGATGTACAGTAAGTGGGTAAATTAACACCTTTTTGACATGTAAATACTTGTTCATATTTATGCACAGCTCTTTGGACTATGGTTATTTGTTTTCGCTTCCGCGAGCCCCGTTTAATTATGTTTTGTACAGTAAGGCCTGTGGTAATCTAGGATTACTGGCCGGTTACGATGCCAAACTTTTGGGGGCGGGTTTAGGTCGTGACAGATCTAGTCACTTATGTAAACAAAAAAAGAATGCACAAAGCCTCACATCAAGTAAGCTATAAGTAAATAAACTAGCTGTGAAAAAGTTGCTTGAGGAATATTATTTCATATTCTATCAATGAAAATTTCTCATGTGAAAACATGCCTCAAGAAAGTCATTGAACTCCGCTTGCTTTTTGCTAGCTTCAGTTCCCCATCCTTCACGAAACATCCTTCCAAGCACAAAAACACCAACAGCAGTGTATCTGCACCAAAAGTAACACATTCAGCAAGGTAAAAGTCAAATCCAAATAATAATAATTACATCAACTGCAGCAACAACACAAAAGGTGTCATATAGTACATTTCTCCCAGTAATCACCCTTTTTCATGCATTGTTCTCTATTAATTATTTATCAACTCCAATTAGCATGATTGTTAAAATTGGGATCCTACATAGGGCAAACCCTTGAACATGGAGCTCCTAGCTAGAAATTGATATATTTATATATATACTATCTATACTATCATAAAAGCCTACACCAAACTTGGTGTAAATGTCACATATTTTGCTTTCAGATTGTTTGGTAACATTGGGGTTGAGGATTGTATGATCCTACATTCCACAAGCTAGTTAGCGTCATGAAGAAACTAATGGAGAGAGAGAGAGAGAGAGAGAGAGAGAGAGAGAGAGAGAGAAAAGACGCTGCCAACAAAAGATTCCATTAATATTACATTAATTTTGTTATCATGCCAATCACAACCATCTAATTTCCATAGCATTAGATAGGATATCCTAATCTTTATTATTATCCCTAAATTTATGAGTTCAAACAAAAATAGCTCAAGAAACCATATCATTGCCATTTTTTTGTAGATGGAACGTACTAAACATTTAAAATGTACCCCAAGCACTGGTTTGAAGATAAATGTGCCCCACCCACTGGTTTTTGTTTAATGTTAAATTATGGCTCTGAGTATGCCATATCACCCAAGCAAAATTACCCTTAACCTACTATTACCATCTTAGCTTTTTACTTGCATCGCATGCTTACGACTAGAAACTGAGAGATATATGTATGAAGAAGCGGATCAAAAATAAAAACAACCATTTAAAATAACAACATATGAGTGAAAAGTAAGGTACAATGCATGCTCCCATTGGTAATAGTTAAATACTTGGACATGGTCTTCAAAAAAAATTTGTTAATTACATACATGAAAGCAAGCTCAGATATAAAAGTTAGAAAGGGAAAAAAATAAAATAAAAAAGGAATAGGTAAAAAATCACAAATCACAAGCTTACATATTCCCATAGCTATTTTTCGCATATGCTCCACCCTCATGACCAGCATACATAAAAAGAGATCCTGAATGTTTAAGTGATACCTGCAAGCAGTGACATCCCCAATTGAAAAATAAATAAATAAATAAATAATAATAATAATAATAATAAAAAATAAAACTCAACCAATCAATAGAGCAATGGCTCATTGGAGTATTGTATCTAGCAGAAACAATCAACCTGATGAACTACATGATCTGAGAGAGAGAGAGAGAGAGAGAGAGAGAGAGAGAGAATAAGTTCTCCTAGGTAAGAATTGACAAGTATAATTAACTACTCAACGAAAAAGGAAAAAAAAAGCATATATTTAGTGAAAAACTAAGAGATAATTTGATAATACATAAAATCAAAATTGAGGAATTCATCATGAAAAAGGTAAGAATTCAAGGTGTGTATATCCCCAACCTCCAAGGTAGCTAGACCTTTGGACACCATCTCTATCATCCTTGTCCTAACCTGAAGCAAACAAAACCAAGCCAAGCTTAAAATTCTATGTAGCATTAAGAAGGAACAAATGATATAATCATCCAATAAATGATTAACAGTAAATCAGAAACAGAAAATATGCAGCTAGAAAATGTTTGTCTCTAACAATAATCACCAGGATAAGACAGAATGAGAAAGATACTCTTGAACATGGAAAGCAACCTAATTTGACAGACCACAAAACAAATCTACATATGTTTATCATTAATACTTTACTTTTTTGATGAGTGTTCACGATTAATACTTTTTTACTAGAACAATTTAAAGTATCCTCTTACATTTGTTATACAAATAGTGCACTGCCTTGTGCACTTCTAACCCCAACTCATGCAAAGTCTAGTTATCTCTTCCTAAAAGGAAAGGACCTGGATAATGATTCATCCATTCTGGTATAGTGGTTTATAATCACATAGATAGGCAGTCAAAGCACCTACCAAACCAAAGGGAGAAAAAAAACACTGCTCAATTATAAATAAACAAAGAACAACAATGGCAACATGTGCCTACAGTTTGGATTGTTGCTGAAGGAGACAATTCACCAGCTTACCATACAAATTCAGTTCAAGACCTCAGAAATATTTACAAAAAAATTTCCTTAGTCTCTATATAATTTTGAGTATTTTGACTAATGAAATGGCCTTTGATAGGGCCGCATGGAGAAGAAGGATTCATGTAGCCGACCTCATTTGATGGGACTTAAGGCTTGGTTTGGTTGGTTGGTATAAAAAGAAATTAACTTTTTGGCCCCCAAAATCTATATAATCTTACTTGGCCCCTCCAAAATCTAAATAATTTTAACTTGGCGCTACAAACTTCATAAAAAATATCGTTTGCTCCTATACATTTTGGCCCCCAAAACTATATAACCTTACTTTGGTTGGCCCTTTCAAAATCTAAATAATTTTATCTAGACCCCCTTTTGCAAACATTTTGGGTCCACCAGTGCTCTCAGAGATAGAACCTTCTGTTGAATCAATGTAAATCAGTAGCCAAGGCCCAAGGGTCAAGAATTACTGTAAATCGTCATTATGTTGCTCTTATAAGCTTTTTTTTTTTGGGAACCATTAATGTTAATATAATCATAATATTTCTATATAGTTGAAAGTTTTCATGCAAAAGATCCCAGTTGGAAAGCCATTTCAACTGTGAACCAAATAGTACAAATTTCCATTAAAACCCATGTCATAATGCAGTTTTTTGGATGCCTACTGCAACAGAACAGAGCAAATTTTAGCACCACAGAGTTTGCAAATTCCAGCCTATTGATGAATTTCCAATCGTAAAAGAGAACACCACTGTGAACAAATTATACAAGTTAATTATACAAGGTAGCAAAGAAATACCATAAGGAATTAATGCATCTATATTGCTTTCTTTGTTCAGTAAATAAGAAGAGGCATTAAAATAAACAGGGTTCACATCAGGGTTGGTAACCTTTAGTGTCAAAGAGATCAATAAGTTATTCTCAGCAAGGACAAATCTCATTAGGACCACATATGAAAAAGAATAGAATGGAAATAAATTACCTCTTGGTCGGACTTTTCATTTTCAAATTTGGGATAGAAGGTGGCTCTTATTTGGGCAAGGGAGTAAGTGGAGTTATCCACAGTGAAGGTCGCCAATAGATTACCCTTGACCAACTTGCTCAGAACGGCACTGTTTTTTTCAGCTGCAGCCGTTTGATCGGCAGGTGTTTTTTCAACTTCTACGGTTGTGTCTCCACTCGCTGTTCCATATGACTTGGGTTTCCAGACAGCTCGCTGACCTTCCACAGTCACATGGTTTCCCAATCCAACACGGATTTGCCCACTGTTTCCAGCAATACTCATTGCACCAAGTCTGTTAGTGACAACATCAGCAGCTACTTTTGACACACTCTCCCTGCCTGGAGACATCTGGGTGGAATTTGGCTTCTCTTTCCATCTTTGTTCCGTATACCCAACCTTTCTCTGTGTTCAAGAATAAAATAATTATTACCACAAGTCCAGCCACAAAACTGAGTGCAAGGAATCCAACTCTACAGCCATCATTTGTTGTTCTTAAAATAATTGTATCTAATTGTAGGCAAAAAATGCAAGCATAGAAAATTTGCAGTTCCAAATTAGTTTACAAAGAAACACCTAATAACTCGTCTGAGACTGAGGAGAGGATTATGTCATATATATCAATAATAAATAAATAAAAAGGAATTCAAATCATCACATCTTTAATTGACAAAACCAATAGCGAAAAAATAAAATGAATGAAATCACCAATCTCATGCTCCAAAAGTAATACTGATAAAAGAAACAAATACCGCGAATGACAACTAAAAACCAAGGGAATCAATTATCAAATCATAACACAATTTATGTAAAGAAATTCAGAAATTAAGAAGGATTGTTTCTAGTTCTCCAAGAGTTAAGACAAAACACACACACACACACACAAAAAGAAAAAAGAAGAAGAAGAAGAAAAAGGGTCAGATACGTTCAAATGCACTCTAATGAAAAGAATGAGCTAAATGTAGGAACATTCACACTGCAAACATCTCAACAATTTAACAACACAATCGTGTCTAATGAAAATACTATGATATTTTTTAGGGTCATGATATGGTAGAGTGGATATGATATGCAAGTTATGATATTTGTGAAACTAAATTCTTTTTAGTCATAACCAATATAAAAGAAAAATTGTAACCTAATGCCACACATTCCTTTTTCATCATAATCAAAATAATAATGTCATAACTAATAACCAACATTCATAACCAAGTAATAAGTGATAACTAACACCTCATAACCAAAGACCACCCAAAAAAGGTGTGTGAATGTATCATAAAATTTCCCAATTTTTTAAGGCTTATAATATAAAATCTAATCATTGAACTCGATCATTTGGAGCCAATACACACACACACACAACATAAAAATCATCATCGCATTTCAGTACAACATTGTTCATCATCATCTCTGTTATCAGAATCTTACGATTCACGATTCGATTCACAATTTTTGCAAAATCAATACGAATCTATTTTGAAAGTGAATCTAGTGAATCACACGATTCACAATCAATTCACGATTCGATTCACTTTTTACAATTCATGCAATTTTTGAAATTATTGCGTCCTACAAATTTTCGACCTTTTTTTTTATCTTTTTTTTTATCTTTTTAGTGAAAATAACATAATACAACTTCTAATAGCATTTATTACCAAATAACCAACATATATACATAATTTGCTGTTACTTTGGTAATCATAAAGTTTTTAATAGGGTTCAATCATATTCAATTAGACCCACCATATTTTTAACTTTTCTTCTGATTTTTTTCCCTTTAAAAAATCATAATATATCTTTTAAAAATGTTTAAGATTAAAGGCACTCTATGAATTATCTATTGCTATTTTATTAAATTAACTATTACAAGTATGAGGTCAATTATACCTTTTAAAATGTTTTAAGTTTTAAAATAAAAGATGAAATATATAAAAAAGGAAAAAAAGGTAAGCCGGTGATCTATATGTTAACTTCTTACTATTAAACTGCTTGATTATCATCCAAATAACATTTTCATCTATTTAAGTCTAAATAATTTATATCCATAAGATATATTTAACATCTAAATAGGGAGATATATATTTTTAAATAATTTAGAAAAAGTAACTGAATCTTTATGATTCACGAATAGAAGGTCACAAATAGAAAGCGACTGAATCTTTATGATTCACAAATTCGATATGAATACGAATTCCTATTTGACAACTATGATCATCATCACAAATACAAACAAACGAGAAATTCATCAGCGGATCGATCATCAAATGCGTTACATTTACAATACAAGACAAAATCAATTGAATTTGAATGAATCCTTTGTTCATTCTCTTCTTCTTCGAATACATACATACATACATACATACATAAATAAATAAAGATAGATAGATATTAGGTAATACGTAGGCATTTGAGGATGGTATCGTATTCGTATTCGTATTCGTACCTGGTTCAGCGACATAGTTGAATGATGAGAGGTTGAGGTGAGGAATCCGAGAGGACGAGCGTGGATGATGCGAGGGAAGATATGGAAGGGCAAGAAGAGGAAGCCTCTCGAAGAAGAAGAAGAAAAACGCAGTGTGAGAGTCTGCGATACCGACATTCAAGAATGGTTTTTTTATTTTGGTATTTATAGAGAGCAGAGCACAGAGGGTGCCTGTGTAAATTAGATGGAAATTGGGAGGCTAGATAGATAGGGCGCACACACACGCACCAGCAGCACCGCCTCTCCGGGCAGCTTCGTCGAGCTGTTGCAAAAATGGAAGCAGTGAGCGACAGTCGGGTGTCATTAATATTAACACTCCCTCCCGGGCTATTCCACACTTCGGATCCTCTCCCTGCAGGGGATTGTGTAGGGCTATGAAAAACGACGTCGTTTTATTTTTTTATTATTGCTTGGTTACATTTTTCTAAAAATACTTTTCAAAAAAAAATTTTTTTTTTGGATAAGTAAGTCATATTATAACCAAAAAAGAAAGATATACAATGAAGTTCAATACACAGCTTTTGATGGAAGCACAAAAATAAACAAAATAAACTACTCCATCAAAAGACAAACTGAGCTTATAGAATACAAGCACAACATTCCCAACAAAACAAGGATTCAGAATTTCCTTCTAGCATTCTTCAAGTCATGAAGTTTCGCTTTAAGTTTTCTTCTGTTATCCTCTTTTGAAGTCTCCCCATAACTAGGATCACTTGGAGATGGACTCCCTCTATTTCTCAACTCTTGGCTAGAATCTCCATTTCCTAACTCATCTATATCACACGATTCAAGGACATCAAAGGCATTAGATGTTGAGGAGGCAGAAGACTGCGTCTCTCTCTCTTTGTTGATCAATGGTGTTGAACCTTGCCCACCATCTCTCCCCTTTTTCTTCACCACTTCCCATTTAGTCGGAATTTGTGTTTTAGTGTCCTTGACTCTCCACTTATGTTTGAAGGAGGGAGGGTTCAAAGACTTTGGCTTTTGAGGGCACAAATTAGTGGTATGGCCAAAAATCTTACAACCATCACACCTTTGAGGCTTCCATGGTACCTCAACTTGAATCTCATATGGGTCACCATAACCAAGATTTATTTTGAAAGACTTAGGGATCTCTTTATTTGCTGGCACTTCAATACAAATTCTCGCAAACGTAAGTCTACTTCTCTTGAAAGTTGGCTCATCCAAATAAAGAGGAGTTCCCAAGATTCTAGCTATGTAACCCAAACCCTCTTCACTCCAAAGTTCCAAAGGAACATTGTACAACTTCACCCACAATGGCACACTTGAAAATTCACACTTTGTTAGTTTTAGTCCAGGTTGCCATTTTTTAATAACAATCAATCTAGCCCCAACATAATAGGGGCCATCTTCCAAGATTGTGTCCATAGCCTCTTCACTTTTTACTTTAAAAATAAAAAAACCATTGTCAATGGAGACAACGTCCTCAAGCAAATTTCCCCAAAGTTTCTCCGCCCAAGTTTTCACATAATGGAAAGAGAATCTTTTATCAATAAAGTATCCAACCAAAGCATTTTCCCAATGAGAAAAGCCTTTTTTTGAGATCTCAATAGGGACATTGTAAATGCCATCTACTTGGTTCTCAATCTTATGGGCACCTATTTTATACTTCAATTTTGACACCTTGTTAATCCCTTCTTTAATTAAAGAGCTCCCAACTTGTAGAGGTTTACCTAATATAGCAAGTGTATCCAAAGCTTCACTACCATCTTCCATATGTAGATCAACCGAATCCTCATTTCGACAAGCTCGCACGGGCTTATCACTCTCTCGTTGCTTGGAACCCATTACTTCTTTCCTTTGATCAGCACTAAGTGAGCCAAATTTATTTGACAACATCATTTCGTTTGCCACCAATGGGGACACAGTGGTCAGTTTTGGCCACTGCTCAACATCAGTTAGCACTCTAGTTGGTGTGTTCCATGCATTAGGTGTTTGATGCTGCTTTGGTGATTGCTCAGGTGAGGCTTGCATTTCCACATTCGAGCGAAACTGTGTTGTACCAAGATCACAATCACACTCAATTGAGCTATCCTCCGAATCCACATCCATCAATCCCCTCTTATTTACATTTGAGGGCCCTTGCCACGGTCCCACAAAATCTCCAAGTGAAAGGGATTTGGGGGGGGCCTCGAATGCGTGTAGACCGGCGGGGAAGTACATTAGGCATATCATCAGTAGATAGTTGATCCACCTGATTTACAAACTCCTTCAAAGATACCTTAGTCGAAGATTTGCTTTTTGATTTACTCTTGGCTAATTTGCTCTTGGCTAGTTTGCCTTTCTTCAATGATAGCTTACTACCCTCTCTGTCCCTCTCATTGTCCTTCTCTTTCTCTTTCTCTTTCTCCTTAATCATCTTATGACAACACAATGACAAGGTTTCACTGGGGCATTTTGTCGAACAGGTAAAGGGCACTTCTGTGTTGTTCCTCTCTCAGTGATGCAAACAGGGGTATTTGGTCTCCCGATTTTCACCACAATTAAACAAAGGAACCAATAGCAAATACTAAAACAGTTCAAATCCACAAATGTATCAGTGAAAGTTCAAAAGCCTTAGAAAGTCGAATCAGATCAATTAGATTCTGATTTCTCTCTTCATTCTCCCCGATTTTCACAAATACTTGAAGAGTTCAAATCCACAATGCATACATATGTGTATATATAATCAGTGAAAAGTTCAAAAATCTCTAGAAAGTCGAATCAGATCGAAAACCAGAATTCAGAAGCTAGAATCTAGGGTTTATACGGAAGGAAAAATCTGACCTCCACGGACACTGGATTCGAGCTCCTTGTGCTGGAATTTAGGAATCAGCGATTACCTTGTATGGATCCATAGCCGCAGGTGAGAGATTTTTGCGATGAGAGAGAGAAACGCTCCGAAATCGCCTTGAGAGCTCTAATGAGAGTAACTATTTTTCAAAAAATTTTACTTTCTTATTGCCGTATTTTTTTGTTTTTACTAAATTTTTTAAATATTTTAAGCAATTTTTTTACTTTTTAGATGTATTTATGTTAATGTTTAGTTTCTTCCAATTAATCGTTTCCATTGTTTATTTGATTAATCTAGTTTTCGGTTCCATCTTAATCACCCACGAGATCAGTCTGTTATCCACCTGGTTTTTGTCACCCACTTCCATTTTCTGTCCGGAGTAAGTCCTTAGAGTTAGGCAGTGTGGACATTTAGGATAGGGTCTGTGCGAAACCATTATGGTCTGTGGTAACTTGACAAGAATAGGGTATGTATTAAGATATCTGTAAAACTGATTAATTAGAAAGAACAATGAGTCGATTATTTCGAAGTAACTCATCAGTCAGTTCTAGGTCAACCACTTTGCCTTCAATACCTAATCAAGGATTAGTAATTAATGAAGAAGATGTTGAAATACAAAATGATCAATTTAATAGAGATTGGAATATACCGAAATTACAAATCAAAGAAATTTATAAAACAACATTTCTACAGAATGTTTTTAAAGTTGCATTACATGTTAAAACAATTGAACAAGTTTATGCTTTAGAAAAACCTCGAGAAACTTGCCAGTTATTTGATACTAAATTAATTAAAAGACACAAAGATAATGGTTACAATTTTATTCACATTGGTCTAATCCAAGTTGGTCTTAATCCACTCACACCTGTTGGAAAAAATACTTCTGTTTTATTATGCTTAAGAGATGCTCGTTTTCTTAATTATAATGATAGTCTAATGGGAATGATGGAAACTGGTCTTCATAAAGGTCCAGTACATTTTAATTGTTTTCCTGATTTTACACTCAGTTTAAGTGATCCAAATATTTTACATGCTTTAACATTAAATATTCAACTACATGGTTCATTTACTAATATGATGGCTAAGACACATAATATTGCTTTAATTTATCGTGTTCACTATAAATGTATGCAAACTAATTTAAATGTTCATGCTCTGCATAAATCACCTAAAGATAAAACTTTACTTATTCAAAGTAGTAGTCATAATGAATCACATATTAATATTCCTAAAATGATTGAATGGAAAGATATAGATTTACCTGATGAATGGATTACTGTTAATGAAAATTACAAACATAATCAGCAACAATCCTCTGAACAAGATATTAAAGATATTAGACAATTTAATGATGGTTCTGTTCATATTAAATTTAACCGTAGTCAATCCTCTAGACATAGTACATCTAGTGTCCCTAGCGAAATAGAAACTGAAGATGAAATATTCACCACACCTCTATTTAGAAAAAATAGTCAACTCAACAATGGTCCAACCATAGGTCCTACAATCAATCCAAAATTAAAAGGAATTGATAATTCCTCAACTTCTCAAATAAGTAAACCTGTTTATTCTACACATACTCATTTCCTTGATGAAGAAGTTCATTCGACTAACTCTCCGACTCAAACTGATATGGAAGAATTTACACCACCTGTCAATCCCCAATTATTGACAATTAAAAAGGAATTTACTCCCAATCTTGATAAATTACTTATTGATTTTAAATCTAAAGCTAATCGCACCCAGCGCCATGCTTATTATGCTAAATATACTTCTGCTCAAATGTCTCAAATCTCCCAAGAATGGTATAATTTTATGATTCAATATGGTTTTGAATTACCTTTACTTGAGTATGAAGAAAAATATTATAAAAAACTTAATACTATTACTAAACATAAATGGAAAACTTCTGCTACCACTACTGTTAGCTCTAGTCATCCTCCCTTAGAGAAGATTATCCTTACTCAACAAGGATCTGAAATCACTGCTTCGCCTTTTAAATTACCTAGTAATGATGATAATGAACTTAAAAAGGTTATTGAACAAAATAATTATACTAATCAATGTTTAAATACGATTGGCAAACAATTAGACAAAATTGAAACCAATTTAGAATCTGTTCACAGCTCATCATCTAAACAACCTTTAGATGCGCCTTTGCTCAACTTACCAAGTAAACGATCCAACCGTCCTAGCTTAGTTACAAATGACCAATCATCTACTGTCCAGGCTATTGAAACACTATTTAAAAAATTATCTGTACCAGATACTCCCTCACCTTCCAAAGATAAAGGTCTTACTGTTCTAAATCAACACTTCGATATAGATCCTACTTTTACTCCATCCGACACCGATAATGAGATCAATCAATTAGCTCAACAATTCCAAGTTACAAAAATCCATTATCCAAAAGTTAATCCCCAAACTACTAAGAATTGGTATAATAAACCTACTCCTGTTGATTTACAATTTGAAGAAAATAATATTAATAATCAATTTTCTGTTTCTGCTAAAAGATTATACGAATGGAATATTGATGGTCTAAGTGAAGATCAAATCCTTCAAAAATTAAATCATTTATCTATGGTCTCCAACAGTTATCTCTCGAACTATCCCCAATATACTCAACCTGAAATTGTTACTTTAATCACTACTGGTTTTACTGGTATGCTCAAATCTTGGTGGGAAAAATATTTAACTGAATCTCAAAAAGATTCCATCATTTATGCTAACCAAACTGATGATCAAGGATTACCTATATTTGATGAAAATTTAGGATGTTGCCAACCTGATGGTATTAACCAATTAATTTATACAATCATTCGACATTTTATTGGTACACCAACTAATATATATTCCCGCATCCATGATCAACTTAGTAATCTTACTTGTCCAACCTTAAGTGATTTTAGATGGTATAAAGATGTTTTTACCTCTCGAGTTATGTTACGGGAAGACTGTACTAAATCATTCTGGAAAGAAAAATTCATTAATGGATTACCTAGTTTATTTGCTCACAAAATCCGAGATGTTCTTAGTCAACCTAATGGTGTTATTGAATATGATAATTTAACATATGGTGATATAATAGGCACTATTCAAAAAGAAGGTTTAAAAATGTGTATTGATTTAAAACTTAGTCAAAAAGCTTCTAAAGATAAACATAAGGCTAAATATGAATTAGGCAATTTTTGTGAACAATATGGATTACCTCCAGTTGCACCCTCTCGTAGGAAATCACATAAATATTCAAAACATAGAAATTATAAATCTAAGTATTATAATAAATATAAGAAGCCTTATTCACCTTCTAAATCTAATGACAAATTTTATACTAAACCTAAAAAGAAATATCATAAAAATAAATCACATCCAAAATCTAATAAAGACATTACCTGTTATAATTGTGGTCAAAAAGGTCATTATGCTAATAAATGCAAAGAAAAACAAAAACTCAAAGATAGAGTTAGTCAACTCCAAATTAATGAAGAATCCAAAATTCAATTATTTGAAATCTTACAATTAAATCAATCTGATAATGATTCCTCTTCTGTTCCTCCTTCTACATCCAGTTCCCCTTCTGATAATGATCAATCTGATTCTGATAACCAACATAATCAAATTACTTTAGGATGTACAGATGTTTGTTGTAAACCTGTTAAACAGGTCTCTGTTCTAACCAAACATACTCAAGAAGAATCTGCTTTAATCGATTTAATTAGTAAATTGGATGATCCTCAATTAAAACAACAATATATTGATAAATTAAGAAATGTATTACTTCAAAAAGATACTAAACCTATGTTTAATAAACCTATTATTAGTTTATCTAAAACTTTAGAAAAATTTAAAAATAAAACTAAAGACGTTACACTTCAAGATTTACAATCTGAAATAAATCAAATTAAACAAACTATCCGAGAACTCCAAAACAAAGATAATAAATTAGAAAATGAAATCATTAATATTAAACTTAAACAAAACTTAAATGATTTTCAACCTAATCCAAAATCACCCCAGAAATCTGACACCCATTCTGATTCTGAATCTGATCACACAAATCCTGATAAACTTATTTTTGATAATAGATCCCAAGCTACTAACCTTGAAGATAAAAGATTAAATTTACTTAATAAAATTTTTATGCAAAAATGGTATTCACGAATTAAAATCATAGTTGAAGACTTTGAATTAGATTTGGTTGCATTAATTGATACTGGTGCGGATTTAAATTGTATTCAAGAAGGATTACTTCCTACTAAATATTATCACAAATGTCAAGAGAAATTAACCTCTGCTAATGGTAGTAAAATGCATATTAAATATAAATTACCTAAAGTACATGTTCGCCAAAATAATGTTTGTTTTAAAACCACATTTGTTTTAGTTAAAAATATGACTGATCGAATAATTTTAGGAACACCCTTCATTTCATTATTATATCCATTTACCACTTCCACTGAAGGAATCACTACTCATGTTTTAGGACATCCTGTCACATTTAAATTCTTATTTCCACCTGAACCATTAGAATTAAATCAATTACAAGATTGTTCTATTACTCATACTATTAATCGATTAACTCGACATATTAATTTTCTTAAAGACGAAATTAATTACAAAAGAATTGATCAACAATTAACTGATCCTGTTCTTATTTCTCAAATTAATGATTTTAAATTAAAACTTGAATCAACTGTTTGCTCATCTTTACCTACTGCATTTTGGCATAGAAAAAAGCATGTTGTTACTTTACCATATATTAAAGGTTTTCATGAACGACATATCCCTACTAAATCCCGACCTATTCAAATGAATCATGAATTGTTAGAAATGTGTAAAAAAGAAATTAATGAATTATTAAAAAATAGAATTATTAGTCCCAGCAAATCACCATGGTCTTGTCCTGCTTTTTATGTTAATAAAAATGCTGAATTAGAACGAGGTGTTCCTCGCCTAGTTATTAATTATAAACCATTAAATGCTGTTCTTGAATGGATTAGATATCCTATTCCCAATAAAAAAGACCTAATTAAAAGACTTAATCAAGCTGTTATTTTTAGTAAATTTGATTTAAAAAGTGGTTTTTGGCAAATCCAAATTCATCCTAAAGATAGATATAAAACTGCATTTAATACACCTTTTGGTCAATATGAATGGAATGTCATGCCATTTGGATTAAAAAATGCTCCTAGTGAATTTCAAAACATAATGAATGAAATATTCAATCCATTTAGTCATTTTTCAATCGTTTACATTGATGACATATTAATCTTTTCAAAATCCATTAGTGAACATTGGAAACATTTAACTGCATTCTTTTATACTATTAAAAGTCATGGTTTAGTCATTTCTGCCCCTAAGATTAAATTGTTTCAAACTAAAGTTAGGTTTTTAGGTTATGATATTCACCATAATACTATTCTACCAATTAGTCGCTCTATTGAGTTTGCGTCTAAATTTCCTGATGAAATTCTTGATAAAACCCAATTACAAAGGTTTTTAGGATCTCTCAATTACATTGCTGAATTTTATAAAGACCTTAGGAAAATCTGTCAACCATTGTTCGATAGGTTAAAGGATAATCCTCCTCCTTGGTCTTCTGCTCATACTGCTGTTGTTCAACAAGTCAAACAATATGTTAAGTCCCTTCCTTGTCTTGGTATTCCTACTGAGAACTCATTCAAAATTATTCAAACTGATGCTTCTGATATTGGTTATGGTGGCATTCTACTTCAGAAGGTCACTCCCCAGTCATCTGAACAAATTGTTCGCTATCATTCTGGTGTCTGGAATAAAGCACAATTAAATTATAGTACTATTAAAAAAGAAATTTTATCTACTGTTTTATGTATTCAAAAATTTCAAGATGATATTTTAAATCAAAAATTCTTACTTCGTGTTGATTGCAAATCTGCTAAATATGTTTTGGAAAAAGATGTTCAAAATCTTGCTAGTAAACAGATTTTTGCCCGCTGGCAATCTATTTTAAGTATTTTTGATTTTGATATTACTTATATACCTGGTTGTCAAAATTCCTTGCCTGATTTTCTTACCCGGGAATTTTTACAGGGGGGTAAGGGATGAGTGCTACTCCACATATTTCCTATGTTAAAACCCAAATTACCCATTTCCAAACCCTGATCAAACAAGTTAACCGCCGCATTAACCGCCTTAAATCAGCCAGACCTACTACTAAAAGAGCCCAATACATTATTCACCACCAATTACAAGCTCGACGCAATTTACGCCATAATTATTATAATGATCTATTTTATTACCAGAATTATTTAGATCTTCTTTCTGGTTGCTAATCTTTGTTTCCTATTCCACAGATGTCTCGTCCAAGGCCTCCTTCCAAGGCTTTGGTCCCCTCTTCTAGTTCCAGTAAACCTAATCAACTTATAGTTCCTCCTCCTTTGGCGTCAGCCAAATCCATTGACTTAGTAAGCCGTTACCATACTCTTGGTACTATTCACCGTCCTGATTACTCCTCTGCATTGGCTAATGATCCTTTTGCTTCAAGCCAATCAGTTTCAGTTACTCCACTTCCAATTAACCAAGTTCGCCCATCCCGAACTGAGTACACCAAATCACATGTTACTAACCTGTTCTACAAAGAACCTAGTCACCCCAGAAGTCAAACCATTAATGAAATTGCTCAATTCCATTTTGGCTCTGGATGTCATTTCATTTCTTCACCTCCAGAGAAAAACCTCTCTTATTACAAAGATATCCTGCTCAACCACCGTTCCATTTTGATCAAACCCATTCAGGATCGAGTATATGCTTATAAGATCCTATACCATTCACTTTATATTCACAACATTGTTTCTTTAGCAGAATGGGGAAATCCTAATCTGCTTCGTGATCTCCCTGGTCACTCTATTCAATATAATTACCATGATTATGTTGATGCTTGGTTCAAATTGTTCTTGTACCAAAATGAGTCATTCAGTCACTCCTGGTTCATCTCCTTTGATCAAAAATTCAAATCCGAGTTACCAACCTGGTTTCTGAGATGGTGGACTCATTATGGCCCCATTTCAGATATTCTCCCAAGTTCCCTTAATGAAACAATTGCATACTTTGCTGCTGTTTACCCATTCACTGCTCATCAAAAACAATTTCCTATATTGCTCACTTTTATATCCAAATACAAAATTCCATGGATATTCAAATGGCATTATGGAATTGATGATAACATAATTATTCGACAACACTCAGTTAAATGGTGGGCTAAGTTCAATGTGCCCAGGATTATTGAAATTGTTTATGAGGAATTTCCTCCTGATACTTGTGCTCCAACTCCTGCAATAGTCAAAACCCAGCAGAATCCAACTACTGCAATCAGTCAAGGAAGTCAGCCCAGTCTTCCTCCAGTCAATCTTGGTAGTCCCTCATCTAGTGACTCCAAGCCCAAATCATCAAAGATCAAATCCAAAGGAAAGTCCAAAGTCCCAAGGGTTCCGGACCAACCCAAGTCAAAGTCCAAATCACAGGCTCAGTCCAGTATTCAACCTCCTGCTCAGCCCATTGTTCAACCTGGATCCACCAGTGATCAATTGCTTCAAATGGCCCGTCTCCTAGTAGATCAAGCCCAAGCCCAATTAAAAAATGAACAATCTCCTGCACCGGCCCAACAGTCTAGTTCAGAAGATAGTTCAGACAGTTCAGAAGGATCCACCAATCAACCTGGTTATGATCGTCCTGAGTTTCATGATGCTCAGGACCCATTTGCTTGAAATAATCAACATAGGATTCTTTATAAATATAAAATTGACTTCAATCAATACTCTTTTGAGAAAAGCTGTCAATTTATATTTATTCTGATTCCTTTATTCACATGCTGCAACTATTCAATCAAACAGCCGAAAGCAACCGACAGCCCTGCTCAGTCTTCAATGCTGCCAGCTGCCTTCATCATTCAGCCAGTTCACATGCTGCATAGTTCCCAGTTCACATGCTGCATAGTTCCCCAGTTCACATGCTGCACAGTTCCTAGATCACATGCTGCATAGTTAATTTTATTTTCTATATATTTGTAATCGTCTGTAATCACTCGGCACCTTCTTTTCTTCAACCCTTCAGTTTGTAAGAAAAACAGATTCTGAGTGAGGTTTACTTTCCCACATTCTGTACCAATTAAAGATCCTTGCAGATTACAACAATTGTAAGTGCAAGTTATTTCTGTATTAATTAAATGTTTTAATATATTATGATTTGAATTATATTTTGGTATTGTGCATTCCAATTCTGTGTTTAAATTAGTTCATCTTTGATTTCGTAATCCATCTCCTTCATTTTGTTTGCTGCTTCCGCGGTCCTGGTTTTTTTTTTTTTTTTTTTTTTTTTTTTTTTTTTTTCACCATAATACTATTCTACCAATTAGTCGCTCTATTGAGTTTGCGTCTAAATTTCCTGATGAAATTCTTGATAAAACCCAATTACAAAGGTTTTTAGGATCTCTCAATTACATTGCTGAATTTTATAAAGACCTTAGGAAAATCTGTCAACCATTGTTCGATAGGTTAAAGGATAATCCTCCTCCTTGGTCTTCTGCTCATACTGCTGTTGTTCAACAAGTCAAACAATATGTTAAGTCCCTTCCTTGTCTTGGTATTCCTACTGAGAACTCATTCAAAATTATTCAAACTGATGCTTCTGATATTGGTTATGGTGGCATTCTACTTCAGAAGGTCACTCCCCAGTCATCTGAACAAATTGTTCGCTATCATTCTGGTGTCTGGAATAAAGCACAATTAAATTATAGTACTATTAAAAAAGAAATTTTATCTACTGTTTTATGTATTCAAAAATTTCAAGATGATATTTTAAATCAAAAATTCTTACTTCGTGTTGATTGCAAATCTGCTAAATATGTTTTGGAAAAAGATGTTCAAAATCTTGCTAGTAAACAGATTTTTGCCCGCTGGCAATCTATTTTAAGTATTTTTGATTTTGATATTACTTATATACCTGGTTGTCAAAATTCCTTGCCTGATTTTCTTACCCGGGAATTTTTACAGGGGGGTAAGGGATGAGTGCTACTCCACATATTTCCTATGTTAAAACCCAAATTACCCATTTCCAAACCCTGATCAAACAAGTTAACCGCCGCATTAACCGCCTTAAATCAGCCAGACCTACTACTAAAAGAGCCCAATACATTATTCACCACCAATTACAAGCTCGACGCAATTTACGCCATAATTATTATAATGATCTATTTTATTACCAGAATTATTTAGATCTTCTTTCTGGTTGCTAATCTTTGTTTCCTATTCCACAGATGTCTCGTCCAAGGCCTCCTTCCAAGGCTTTGGTCCCCTCTTCTAGTTCCAGTAAACCTAATCAACTTATAGTTCCTCCTCCTTTGGCGTCAGCCAAATCCATTGACTTAGTAAGCCGTTACCATACTCTTGGTACTATTCACCGTCCTGATTACTCCTCTGCATTGGCTAATGATCCTTTTGCTTCAAGCCAATCAGTTTCAGTTACTCCACTTCCAATTAACCAAGTTCGCCCATCCCGAACTGAGTACACCAAATCACATGTTACTAACCTGTTCTACAAAGAACCTAGTCACCCCAGAAGTCAAACCATTAATGAAATTGCTCAATTCCATTTTGGCTCTGGATGTCATTTCATTTCTTCACCTCCAGAGAAAAACCTCTCTTATTACAAAGATATCCTGCTCAACCACCGTTCCATTTTGATCAAACCCATTCAGGATCGAGTATATGCTTATAAGATCCTATACCATTCACTTTATATTCACAACATTGTTTCTTTAGCAGAATGGGGAAATCCTAATCTGCTTCGTGATCTCCCTGGTCACTCTATTCAATATAATTACCATGATTATGTTGATGCTTGGTTCAAATTGTTCTTGTACCAAAATGAGTCATTCAGTCACTCCTGGTTCATCTCCTTTGATCAAAAATTCAAATCCGAGTTACCAACCTGGTTTCTGAGATGGTGGACTCATTATGGCCCCATTTCAGATATTCTCCCAAGTTCCCTTAATGAAACAATTGCATACTTTGCTGCTGTTTACCCATTCACTGCTCATCAAAAACAATTTCCTATATTGCTCACTTTTATATCCAAATACAAAATTCCATGGATATTCAAATGGCATTATGGAATTGATGATAACATAATTATTCGACAACACTCAGTTAAATGGTGGGCTAAGTTCAATGTGCCCAGGATTATTGAAATTGTTTATGAGGAATTTCCTCCTGATACTTGTGCTCCAACTCCTGCAATAGTCAAAACCCAGCAGAATCCAACTACTGCAATCAGTCAAGGAAGTCAGCCCAGTCTTCCTCCAGTCAATCTTGGTAGTCCCTCATCTAGTGACTCCAAGCCCAAATCATCAAAGATCAAATCCAAAGGAAAGTCCAAAGTCCCAAGGGTTCCGGACCAACCCAAGTCAAAGTCCAAATCACAGGCTCAGTCCAGTATTCAACCTCCTGCTCAGCCCATTGTTCAACCTGGATCCACCAGTGATCAATTGCTTCAAATGGCCCGTCTCCTAGTAGATCAAGCCCAAGCCCAATTAAAAAATGAACAATCTCCTGCACCGGCCCAACAGTCTAGTTCAGAAGATAGTTCAGACAGTTCAGAAGGATCCACCAATCAACCTGGTTATGATCGTCCTGAGTTTCATGATGCTCAGGACCCATTTGCTTGAAATAATCAACATAGGATTCTTTATAAATATAAAATTGACTTCAATCAATACTCTTTTGAGAAAAGCTGTCAATTTATATTTATTCTGATTCCTTTATTCACATGCTGCAACTATTCAATCAAACAGCCGAAAGCAACCGACAGCCCTGCTCAGTCTTCAATGCTGCCAGCTGCCTTCATCATTCAGCCAGTTCACATGCTGCATAGTTCCCAGTTCACATGCTGCACAGTTCCTAGATCACATGCTGCATAGTTAATTTTATTTTCTATATATTTGTAATCGTCTGTAATCACTCGGCACCTTCTTTTCTTCAACCCTTCAGTTTGTAAGAAAAACAGATTCTGAGTGAGGTTTACTTTCCCACATTCTGTACCAATTAAAGATCCTTGCAGATTACAACAATTGTAAGTGCAAGTTATTTCTGTATTAATTAAATGTTTTAATATATTATGATTTGAATTATATTTTGGTATTGTGCATTCCAATTCTGTGTTTAAATTAGTTCATCTTTGATTTCGTAATCCATCTCCTTCATTTTGTTTGCTGCTTCCGCGGTCCTGGTATCAGAGCCCGGTGATGTTGTATCCTGTTTCTAACTGTTTAGTTTCTTCCAATTAATCGTTTCCATTGTTTATTTGATTAATCTAGTTTTCGGTTCCATCTTAATCACCCACGAGATCAGTCTGTTATCCACCTGGTTTTTGTCACCCACTTCCATTTTCTGTCCGGAGTAAGTCCTTAGAGTTAGGCAGTGTGGACATTTAGGATAGGGTCTGTGCGAAACCATTATGGTCTGTGGTAACTTGACAAGAATAGGGTATGTATTAAGATATCTGTAAAACTGATTAATTAGAAAGAACAATGAGTCGATTATTTCGAAGTAACTCATCAGTCAGTTCTAGGTCAACCACTTTGCCTTCAATACCTAATCAAGGATTAGTAATTAATGAAGAAGATGTTGAAATACAAAATGATCAATTTAATAGAGATTGGAATATACCGAAATTACAAATCAAAGAAATTTATAAAACAACATTTCTACAGAATGTTTTTAAAGTTGCATTACATGTTAAAACAATTGAACAAGTTTATGCTTTAGAAAAACCTCGAGAAACTTGCCAGTTATTTGATACTAAATTAATTAAAAGACACAAAGATAATGGTTACAATTTTATTCACATTGGTCTAATCCAAGTTGGTCTTAATCCACTCACACCTGTTGGAAAAAATACTTCTGTTTTATTATGCTTAAGAGATGCTCGTTTTCTTAATTATAATGATAGTCTAATGGGAATGATGGAAACTGGTCTTCATAAAGGTCCAGTACATTTTAATTGTTTTCCTGATTTTACACTCAGTTTAAGTGATCCAAATATTTTACATGCTTTAACATTAAATATTCAACTACATGGTTCATTTACTAATATGATGGCTAAGACACATAATATTGCTTTAATTTATCGTGTTCACTATAAATGTATGCAAACTAATTTAAATGTTCATGCTCTGCATAAATCACCTAAAGATAAAACTTTACTTATTCAAAGTAGTAGTCATAATGAATCACATATTAATATTCCTAAAATGATTGAATGGAAAGATATAGATTTACCTGATGAATGGATTACTGTTAATGAAAATTACAAACATAATCAGCAACAATCCTCTGAACAAGATATTAAAGATATTAGACAATTTAATGATGGTTCTGTTCATATTAAATTTAACCGTAGTCAATCCTCTAGACATAGTACATCTAGTGTCCCTAGCGAAATAGAAACTGAAGATGAAATATTCACCACACCTCTATTTAGAAAAAATAGTCAACTCAACAATGGTCCAACCATAGGTCCTACAATCAATCCAAAATTAAAAGGAATTGATAATTCCTCAACTTCTCAAATAAGTAAACCTGTTTATTCTACACATACTCATTTCCTTGATGAAGAAGTTCATTCGACTAACTCTCCGACTCAAACTGATATGGAAGAATTTACACCACCTGTCAATCCCCAATTATTGACAATTAAAAAGGAATTTACTCCCAATCTTGATAAATTACTTATTGATTTTAAATCTAAAGCTAATCGCACCCAGCGCCATGCTTATTATGCTAAATATACTTCTGCTCAAATGTCTCAAATCTCCCAAGAATGGTATAATTTTATGATTCAATATGGTTTTGAATTACCTTTACTTGAGTATGAAGAAAAATATTATAAAAAACTTAATACTATTACTAAACATAAATGGAAAACTTCTGCTACCACTACTGTTAGCTTTAGTCATCCTCCCTTAGAGAAGATTATCCTTACTCAACAAGGATCTGAAATCACTGCTTCGCCTTTTAAATTACCTAGTAATGATGATAATGAACTTAAAAAGGTTATTGAACAAAATAATTATACTAATCAATGTTTAAATACGATTGGCAAACAATTAGACAAAATTGAAACCAATTTAGAATCTGTTCACAGCTCATCATCTAAACAACCTTTAGATGCGCCTTTGCTCAACTTACCAAGTAAACGATCCAACCGTCCTAGCTTAGTTACAAATGACCAATCATCTACTGTCCAGGCTATTGAAACACTATTTAAAAAATTATCTGTACCAGATACTCCCTCACCTTCCAAAGATAAAGGTCTTACTGTTCTAAATCAACACTTCGATATAGATCCTACTTTTACTCCATCCGACACCGATAATGAGATCAATCAATTAGCTCAACAATTCCAAGTTACAAAAATCCATTATCCAAAAGTTAATCCCCAAACTACTAAGAATTGGTATAATAAACCTACTCCTGTTGATTTACAATTTGAAGAAAATAATATTAATAATCAATTTTCTGTTTCTGCTAAAAGATTATACGAATGGAATATTGATGGTCTAAGTGAAGATCAAATCCTTCAAAAATTAAATCATTTATCTATGGTCTCCAACAGTTATCTCTCGAACTATCTCCAATATACTCAACCTGAAATTGTTACTTTAATCACTACTGGTTTTACTGGTATGCTCAAATCTTGGTGGGAAAAATATTTAACTGAATCTCAAAAAGATTCCATCATTTATGCTAACCAAACTGATGATCAAGGATTACCTATATTTGATGAAAATTTAGGATGTTGCCAACCTGATGGTATTAACCAATTAATTTATACAATCATTCGACATTTTATTGGTACACCAACTAATATATATTCCCGCATCCATGATCAACTTAGTAATCTTACTTGTCCAACCTTAAGTGATTTTAGATGGTATAAAGATGTTTTTACCTCTCGAGTTATGTTACGGGAAGACTGTACTAAATCATTCTGGAAAGAAAAATTCATTAATGGATTACCTAGTTTATTTGCTCACAAAATCCGAGATGTTCTTAGTCAACCTAATGGTGTTATTGAATATGATAATTTAACATATGGTGATATAATAGGCACTATTCAAAAAGAAGGTTTAAAAATGTGTATTGATTTAAAACTTAGTCAAAAAGCTTCTAAAGATAAACATAAGGCTAAATATGAATTAGGCAATTTTTGTGAACAATATGGATTACCTCCAGTTGCACCCTCTCGTAGGAAATCACATAAATATTCAAAACATAGAAATTATAAATCTAAGTATTATAATAAATATAAGAAGCCTTATTCACCTTCTAAATCTAATGACAAATTTTATACTAAACCTAAAAAGAAATATCATAAAAATAAATCACATCCAAAATCTAATAAAGACATTACCTGTTATAATTGTGGTCAAAAAGGTCATTATGCTAATAAATGCAAAGAAAAACAAAAACTCAAAGATAGAGTTAGTCAACTCCAAATTAATGAAGAATCCAAAATTCAATTATTTGAAATCTTACAATTAAATCAATCTGATAATGATTCCTCTTCTGTTCCTCCTTCTACATCCAGTTCCCCTTCTGATAATGATCAATCTGATTCTGATAACCAACATAATCAAATTACTTTAGGATGTACAGATGTTTGTTGTAAACCTGTTAAACAGGTCTCTGTTCTAACCAAACATACTCAAGAAGAATCTGCTTTAATCGATTTAATTAGTAAATTGGATGATCCTCAATTAAAACAACAATATATTGATAAATTAAGAAATGTATTACTTCAAAAAGATACTAAACCTATGTTTAATAAACCTATTATTAGTTTATCTAAAACTTTAGAAAAATTTAAAAATAAAACTAAAGACGTTACACTTCAAGATTTACAATCTGAAATAAATCAAATTAAACAAACTATCCGAGAACTCCAAAACAAAGATAATAAATTAGAAAATGAAATCATTAATATTAAACTTAAACAAAACTTAAATGATTTTCAACCTAATCCAAAATCACCCCAGAAATCTGACACCCATTCTGATTCTGAATCTGATCACACAAATCCTGATAAACTTATTTTTGATAATAGATCCCAAGCTACTAACCTTGAAGATAAAAGATTAAATTTACTTAATAAAATTTTTATGCAAAAATGGTATTCACGAATTAAAATCATAGTTGAAGACTTTGAATTAGATTTGGTTGCATTAATTGATACTGGTGCGGATTTAAATTGTATTCAAGAAGGATTACTTCCTACTAAATATTATCACAAATGTCAAGAGAAATTAACCTCTGCTAATGGTAGTAAAATGCATATTAAATATAAATTACCTAAAGTACATGTTCGCCAAAATAATGTTTGTTTTAAAACCACATTTGTTTTAGTTAAAAATATGACTGATCGAATAATTTTAGGAACACCCTTCATTTCATTATTATATCCATTTACCACTTCCACTGAAGGAATCACTACTCATGTTTTAGGACATCCTGTCACATTTAAATTCTTATTTCCACCTGAACCATTAGAATTAAATCAATTACAAGATTGTTCTATTACTCATACTATTAATCGATTAACTCGACATATTAATTTTCTTAAAGACGAAATTAATTACAAAAGAATTGATCAACAATTAACTGATCCTGTTCTTATTTCTCAAATTAATGATTTTAAATTAAAACTTGAATCAACTGTTTGCTCATCTTTACCTACTGCATTTTGGCATAGAAAAAAGCATGTTGTTACTTTACCATATATTAAAGGTTTTCATGAACGACATATCCCTACTAAATCCCGACCTATTCAAATGAATCATGAATTGTTAGAAATGTGTAAAAAGAAATTAATGAATTATTAAAAAATAGAATTATTAGTCCCAGCAAATCACCATGGTCTTGTCCTGCTTTTTATGTTAATAAAAATGCTGAATTAGAACGAGGTGTTCCTCGCCTAGTTATTAATTATAAACCATTAAATGCTGTTCTTGAATGGATTAGATATCCTATTCCCAATAAAAAAGACCTAATTAAAAGACTTAATCAAGCTGTTATTTTTAGTAAATTTGATTTAAAAAGTGGTTTTTTGGCAAATCCAAATTCATCCTAAAGATAGATATAAAACTGCATTTAATACACCTTTGGTCAATATGAATGGAATGTCATGCCATTTGGATTAAAAAATGCTCCTAGTGAATTTCAAAACATAATGAATGAAATATTCAATCCCATTAGTCATTTTTCAATCGTTTACATTGATGACATATTAATCTTTTCAAAATCCATTAGTGAACATTGGAAACATTTAACTGCATTCTTTTATACTATTAAAAGTCATGGTTTAGTCATTTCTGCCCCTAAGATTAAATTGTTTCAAACTAAAGTTAGGTTTTTAGGTTATGATATTCACCATAATACTATTCTACCAATTAGTCGCTCTATTGAGTTTGCGTCTAAATTTCCTGATGAAATTCTTGATAAAACCCAATTACGATGGATTACGAAATCAAAGATGAACTAATTTAAACACAGAATTGGAATGCACAATACCAAAATATAATTCAAATCATAATATATTAAAACATTTAATTAATACAGAAATAACTTGCACTTACAATTGTTGTAATCTGCAAGGATCTTTAATTGGTACAGAATGTGGGAAAGTAAACCTCACTCAGAATCTGTTTTTCTTACAAACTGAAGGGTTGAAGAAAAGAAGGTGCCGAGTGATTACAGACGATTACAAATATATAGAAAATAAAATTAACTATGCAGCATGTGATCTAGGAACTGTGCAGCATGTGAACTGACTGGGGAACTATGCAGCATGTGAACTGGGAACTATGCAGCATGTGAACTGGCTGAATGATGAAGGCAGCTGCAGCATTGAAGACTGAGCAGGGCTGTCGGTTGCTTTCGGCTGTTTGATTGAATAGTTGCAGCATGTGAATAAAGGAATCAGAATAAATATAAATTGACAGCTTTTCTCAAAAGAGTATTGATTGAAGTCAATTTTATATTTATAAAGAATCCTATGTTGATTATTTCAAGCAAATGGGTCCTGAGCATCATGAAACTCAGGACGATCATAACCAGGTTGATTGGTGGATCCTTCTGAACTGTCTGAACTATCTTCTGAACTAGACTGTTGGGCCGGTGCAGGAGGATTGTTCATTTTTTTAATTGGGCTTGGGCTTGATCTACTAGGAGACGGGCCATTTGAAGCAATTGATCACTGGTGGATCCAGGTTGAACAATGGGCTGAGCATGGAGGTTGAATACTGGACTGAGCCTGTGATTTGGACTTTGACTTGGGTTGTGTCCGGAACCCTTGGGACTTTGGACTTTCCTTTGGATTTGATCTTTGATGATTTGGGCTTGGAGTCACTAGATGAGGGGACTACCAAGATTGACTGGAGGAAGACTGGGCTGACTTCCTTGACTGATTGCAGTAGTTGGATTCTGCTGGGTTTTGACTATTGCAGGAGTTGGAGCACAAGTATCAGGAGGAAATTCCTCATAAACAATTTCAATAATCCTGGGCACATTGAACTTAGCCCACCATTTAACTGAGTGTTGTCGAATAATTATGTTATCATCAATTCCATAATGCCATTTGAATATCCATGGAATTTTGTATTTGGATATAAAAGTGAGCAATATAGGAAATTGTTTTTGATGAGCAGTGAATGGTGTAAACAGCAGCAAAGTATGCAATTGTTTCATTAAGGGAACTTGGGAGAATATCTGAAATGGGGCCATAATGAGTCCACCATCTCAGAAACCAGGTTGTAACTCGGATTTGAATTTTGATCAAAGGAGATGAACCAGGAGTGACTGAATGACTCATTTTGGTACAAGAACAATTTGAACCAAGCATCAACATAATCATGGTAATTATATTGAATAGAGTGACCAGGGAGATCACGAAGCAGATTAGGATTTCCCCATTCTGCTAAAGAAACAATGTTGTGAATATAAAGTGAATGGTATAGGATCTTATAAGCATATACTCGATCCTGAATGGGTTTGATCAAAATGGAACGGTGGTTGAGCAGGATATCTTTGTAATAAGAGAGGTTTTTCTCTGGAGGTGAAGAAATGAAATGACATCCAGAGCCAAAATGGAATTGAGCAATTTCATTAATGGTTTGACTTCTGGGGTGACTAGGTTCTTTGTAGAACAGGTTAGTAACATGTGATTTGGTGTACTCAGTTCGGGATGGGCGAACTTGGTTAATTGGAAGTGGAGTAACTGAAACTGATTGGCTTGAAGCAAAAGGATCATTAGCCAATGCAGAGGAGTAATCAGGACGGTGAATAGTACCAAGAGTATGGTAACGGCTTACTAAGTCAATGGATTTGGCCTGACGCCAAAGGAGGAGGAACTATAAGTTGATTAGGTTTACTGGAACTAGAAGAGGGGGACCAAAGCCTTGGAAGGAGGCCTTGGACGAGACATCTGTGGAATAGGAAACAAAGATTAGCAACCAGAAAGAAGATCTAAATAATTCTGGTAATAAAATAGATCATTATAATAATTATGGCGTAAATTGCGTCGAGCTTGTAATTGGTGGTGAATAATGTATTGGGCTCTTTTAGTAGTAGGTCTGGCTGATTTAAGGCGGTTAATGCGGCGGTTAACTTGTTTGATCAGGGTTTGGAAATGGGTAATTTGGGTTTTAACATAGGAAATATGTGGAGTAGCACTCATCCCTTACCCCCCCTGTAAAAATTCCCGGGTAAGAAAATCAGGCAAGGAATTTTGACAACCAGGTATATAAGTAATATCAAAATCAAAAATACTTAAAATAGATTGCCAGCGGGCAAAAATCTGTTTACTAGCAAGATTTTGAACATCTTTTTCCAAAACATATTAGCAGATTTGCAATCAACACGAAG
>JAXFYN010001047.1:0-59827 GCA_036172215.1 Camellia granthamiana
AATCATAATCCACCTTTTGCTAAAGCTCTTTCGCAAAGTTAATTTTTGCGTAAATTACGAACACTCCCCACCCCTTGACAAAATACATTTAACTTTCTCAATGTTGTAGAAAATACATCCCAGCCCCTGAGGTGTAAATCGCATAACAAACACCCCCTTCGTTAGTCAACCATTAGGTCATCAATTTTTCTTTGATGTTTTAGATGATATCTTCTTTGACTTTTGATTTATGCATTTTTATGGATGATCCATACATTATGGAACTTAAATGCGTTTCATTATTTTTCTCGTTGAACTGGTGTTTATTTCCATTATTTTTGGATTTTATGTTGATATACATAGAAAATAAAAATATATAATGCCGTATGCTCATTGTTTCCTTATCCTTATTTTTTGAAATTCATTGTGTCCCTGCCACTACCCGTGCATAATATTATAAGTTTGTTTCTTTAATATTTGTAGTTGCGCTAGTAAGGTGATTTAGTACCTTTTCTTAGGCGGTTGCAAATTTGGATTTATTTGATTAACTACAAGGCTACTTGGGTCTCAAGATTTTTATGAGTGTAAATCTTACCAATCAAAGCAGAAAATGGGAATATTTGATGGTTGGTAGAGATAACTTGATCTCAATGTGAACTCAACATTAAAGGGTAAACTTTTCAACTCAAATTTGATACATCATAGGCTTTGCCTTTACTTGGTAATTGTGCTCTAAACATGTAGTTCTTCTTTTTTTTTTCTTTGGAACTTCATTTTCATTTGTTCATGACTTCACATAATTAGAACGTGTGCAGCTTTTGAACCAATTAAACTCGAAAAGTTTTGTTTATTAGATACTGTCATCTACATTGGTAAGTTCTTCATAACTATATATAGTATCAATTGGACATACGAGAACACATCTTGTAAAAGTAACATTTTTTGCTCTCATTCCAACACAGCAACCAAGATTCCGTGATGTATTAGAGAAGTTAGGAATATTATCAATTGACTGATACATGTAATTTCGTTTGCAGATATCAGGGCATGATGGGGGAACCGGAGCCAGCCCTATAAGTTCCATCAAGCATGCTGGTGGTCCTTGGGAACTTGGCTTACAGAAACACATCAGGTTTGCTTACAACATTAAATAAATGGTTCAGATTTCTTCCTTCTATTTCTCCTGAATTACTTCAGGTTCTAAATGTTTAGAGATAACTTCTTTACAGACACTCATTGAAAATGGACTGAGAGAGAGGGTCATTCTTAGAGTTGACGGAGGCTTCAAAAGTGGTTTGATGTCCTAATGGCTGCAGCAATGGGTGCTGATGAGTATGGGTTTGGTTCTGTAGCAATGATTGCTACTGGATGTGTTATGGCTCGCATCTGTCACACAAATAATTGTCCAGTTGGTGTTGCCAGTCAGGTATTAAGGTTTACAACAATATATTGTGTTCAAATTCCTATGATCTTTCTAAGATACCTGGATGTGTCTGCTTATTTCCCTTGTCTAATGACTAATTACATATTTCAGAGGGAAGAACTACGAGCTCGTTTCCCTGGCTTGCCTGGCGATCTTGTAAACTTCTTTCTATATGTTGCTGAAGAGGTAACTATATGCCGTCTTTTTGGATGTTTGATGGATTTAGCGCTTCCATGCCTAGAGTCTCCAGTTTGACCTTTTCATCTATTATGTCGTATAAACTACACTGGAGGTTGTCTGACCAGCAGTTTGGCATGGGAGAAATTATGGTCTGACAGGAGGCTAAAAGCCAAATGCTGCCACTTGGAAAAACCTTTTAAAATGTGTGATAAAAAGTAGCGGCAGAGGTAATGGGGGTATAGCTGCACTTGAAAAACATTTCATGAACAATGTGCATAACAGGTGGCACCTCCCTAGTTTTATTTTATGTCAATTGAGTGTTTACTTGATTTATAACCAAATTCTTGAGTTCTGTTCAATTTGTGACATTGCTAGGCTCTATAAATGGTCCATGGAATTGGAATTTGAGTTTTTGTTTGCATTTTAGTTCTAATTCTACCAGAATAAAATTGAAGTAATAATAATTTTTGTATTAGTTCCTTGTAAATGCACCTAATGTAGAATTTGAAATTTGGGATGATGTTTGGATTATGAAATCATTTTATAAATTCCAAACCGTGCTGTCAATAATGTCATGTATAATTGGGTGAACTTTCTACATCTGTCTTTTATTTTGACACCAGATTCCTGATTAAATATGGACCTGTCTTTTATTCAAATACACAACATGGCACTGAATAAAAACTCATTGCTGGTGATAGATCATACCGCAGTACTCATCCAATAAACAAACTCTTAGCATTGCAGAAAATCAAAATTTGTTCATCTTCACTCAAGGTTCATGAAATTCTTTCTAAAATGGGGTTTGGGCTAAGATTGGGAAAAAAGCTAAAAAAGAGAGAGTTTGATGGTGATTTAAATTGGATGTTTCAATGTTATTTGTACATTTAAAAACAATAATAATTAGAAAAAAAAGAAGATTCCTCACCTGCTAAAGCTAGACAGTACAATGAAAACAACAAGGATCAAAACCACTATTTGCAATAAGGATCACCGCATAAACAATGGGTGCTGGAAAAAGAAATCTAACCAGATAAGGTTGGAGGGTACTGGAAAACGAGAATTAATACAAATATAGATGGGGTTTGAAGTTACTTTCAAGTTTTCCATATTGCATTATGCAGTTGGTGGAATTTAGGAAAAAAAGTTGCTTTCATGGAAAGGGCGAATATAAGTTTGTAAGGTGCTGTGAGGATGAGAACAGAAGTGGTAAAACTTTGGGGGATGTGTTGTTTTTTTGTATTACAGAGGCTCAGCTATCTTAAAAAATCCAAGCATGTAAGATTTTGAATTTTGAAATGTGGACCACAAACAATGTGATCGTCATTCTTAATTAAGTGAATCCAATTTTTTCAAAATTGATAATAAAATTCAAATTTCGATTATGATTATGTGTCAAATCCTAAGATCAATTTATTCACCCCCTAAAAAAAAGCATCATAAGCCAATTCTGTTCTTGGCTTAATTTTCCACTCTAATTTTGTGAATCTATCTAGGCCTGTAGGTGTCCCTCGTGTTATTCTCTCTACAAATTTTGATATCTTTAGTTTTTCTCTGCCCACTATCTATTCAACAATGGTCATCGATACTCTATGTTTTTGGGTCAGGTACGGGGCATCTTGGCACAACTGGGCTATGAGAAGTTGGATGACATAATTGGCCGAACAGATCTACTAGGACCACGAGATGTATCGTTGATGAAAACACAGCATCTTGATCTCAGTTATATTCTCTCTGTATGTATCCAGAAAGTTGTGTTTTCCCTATCATCTCAACATTCACTTGTTCTTGCCTTATTGCGTATATAAAATATAACTTTTTACATTTCTTTTTTTGACAGTGTATTGGATTACCAGAGTGGAGCAGTACTCAAATCAGGCTTCAGGATGTTCATAGTAATGGCCCCGTTTTGGATGATATTTTACTCTCAGATCCAGAGGTAAACAATTATTTGATTACAGTTTGTAATTGAGCAATAAACATAATAGGATTTCTGCACTTTCAATCATTTTTTATTTCTTTTGAATTACAGGGCCATTGCTAAAAAAACTAATACTACCAACTAATAAGCATTTGTGTGCAACTGGAACTTCTAACTGAAAGGCTTGATATGAAGTTCTATCACCATGATAACATGGTTGTTGAATTTTGTTAATGACTAGGATTAATTTTTGAGAGTTGAAAGTTGAAACTATAAGTAATTGTTGATGGCAATAGTTCTTGAAAGTTTTGCTTCCAAAGTAGTTCCTTGTTTTGTTAGTTTCTTTTAGCATCATTATTCTATTTTGCTTATTGTGGTCACTGGTCACAATCTAAGGAATTTTTCATTTTTCATGCAGATATCAGATGCAATTGAGAATGAGAAAGTCCTCAATAAAAGCATAAAGATATACAATGTGGACCGTGCAGTTTGTGGGCGTATAGCAGGTGTAGTTGCAAAGAAATACGGTGACACTGGTTTTGCTGGGCAGCTGAATATAACGTAGGTTTTTGCTTTGTGGTATTCTGTGTGTGGGATTGGCATTGTCTGCTCAGTTTAGTGCAATCCCATTAATAATCAGAAATTCTCTTCATGTATTAGATTCTTGGGGAGTGCTGGACAGTCATTTGCTTGTTTTCTGACACCTGGAATGAACATTCGGCTGGTGGGAGAAGCTAATGACTATGTGGGAAAGGTAATCTTATTGGGTTGACACTGTATTGTAGTATGAAAATGTTTGATCAATCAAGTTCAATTCAACTAGTTCATATTGATACAACTATACATTTATGCTAATGAAATGTAAAGTTGGTTATTTTTGGTCAAGCTACCTTACCATTTTAGTGGAGTTTGGTTTCTTTAGGTTTGAACAGTCATTACCTTTTCCAAGTTCTATGTCATTTTGTTAAAAAAAAAAAAAATCGTTTTGTAAAATCTGACACTAGCAGTTAATTTCCAGGGTATGGCTGGAGGGGAATTGGTTGTAACTCCTGTTGAGAATACCGGGTTCTGCCCCGAGGAAGCCACTATAGTGGGAAACACCTGCTTATATGGGGCAACAGGTGGCCAAGTCTTTGTCAGAGGGAAAGCCGGGGAGCGTTTTGCAGTGAGAAACTCACTTGCTGAAGCTGTAGTGGAAGGTACCGGCGACCATTGTTGTGAATACATGACAGGGGGTTGTGTGGTTGTTCTTGGAAAGTAAGTATTGTCTCCTCATCTGCCATATTACTTGCTGTTCTTCTACTTCCACAGAAATCAATCACAGAACTGGACGCAACTCTCTCGCATGGTTGTGGGACCCACAAAAAGGTGGGATCCACCTTGTGTGAGAATTTTGTCATGTTCTATGATCGATTTTTGTATTCATAGACTTTTCCTATTAATTGACATGCATATTCAATGTTCTTTTTACAGAGTGGGTAGAAATGTTGCTGCTGGTATGACTGGAGGTTTGGCATACATTCTTGATGACGATGATACTCTTATCCCGAAGGTTTGTGTCAAATACCTTTCTTAACCCTATGAAACAGTGGAAACTTATTAAATACTCCTGGAGTAACCCCATGGTATTGTTTATTGGGTACTTCTGTCAAAAGAAAAACCACAATCCACACTAAGTGGGTCAAAATGTGATTGGTTTAGAGCACCACATAGGCAATTCCACATGGTGCTCCGGGACTACTGAATAATTATCCATGAAACAGATGCTAGTATACAAAATCGTGATTTTTGTACAACCAGTTTGAGCACTTGCTTTGTCCTCACTGCTTTATTTTCCACCGAGTAATATTAGTCTTTAGTCTGTTGATTCTCTAGTCATGGCTTGTATAATTGTGGACCAGGTAAATAAGGAAATTGTAAAGATCCAGAGAGTGGTTGCACCTGTGGGGCAGATGCAGCTAAAGAGCCTGATCGAAGCCCATGTTGTAAGTGCGCTAAACAAACTGCATGACCATGACCACACGTACACAACACAAAAATGCAATTACATGCCTTGTAACACATTCAAATTCTCCATAAAATGCCTTTTACATTCTTTGGTCTATCCTGATTATTGTTTTCTGTAAGTTACAGGTATTCAAAATGTCAAAAATTCAAGTTTAATTGCTGAATTATTTATGAAATTCTTTTTAGGTGTCAAAGCTTTTTAGTTTGTTTTGGATAAACTACCAGTTGGTCCTAATAGTTGGACTTAATTACTATCAACTCCTATTGAAAATAAATCATAATAAAATCGTTGCTAAAAATAATTTGTGAAGATTTTTTGCGTGTTACTAAAAATGAACAATTAGTGACTTTTTTTTGTCACGGTTTTTATAAATTGTCGCTAAAACTTACAATTAGTGACCTTTTTTTGTGACGAATTTTTCGAACTGTCGTTGAAATTGAAAATTAGTGACTTTTTTGTGACGATTTTTTTAAATTGTTGTTAAAACTTACAATTAGTGGCATTTTTTGTGACAATTTTCAAACTGTAGCTAAAAATTAATAATTGGTGACATTTTTTAATAGTATTTGATGAAAAACGTTTTTAATTATCATAGGACCAATTAGACAATAAGTCCACCTATTAGGATCTATACGTAAGTCCCCCTTTAGTTTTTTGGAAAATATTTGCCATGATCTTTTAATCTTGTGTTCTTTTACCAATTTCCAATCTTATGTGTATTGCCTGCAATGAGTAGTAGATTGCCTTTGGGTTGATATTTTTTTATGTGGCTCCCTCGCATTATATATGTCAGTGTAGAAACAAGCATGTTTCTTAGTTTAATGAACGACTTGCTTTGCTTTTGATGAAGGAAAAAACTGGGAGTGGCATAGGCTCTTCTATTTTGAAGGAGTGGGAAAAATATCTACCGCTATTTTGGCAGTTGGTTCCACCTAGTGAAGAAGACACCCCCGAGGCTTGTGCAGAATATGAGAAAACTGCTTCTGGGACGGTGACTTTGCAGTCTGCATAGAAGAAAAGCACCACACAATACACAAAGTGCAGTTATATATAACTACGAAGTTTCAACCACAAAGATCATGGCCAGAGCAGGGATAGATACTATGATGGAAATTCTTACTCATTGATTGGGGCGGGTTGCAGGTGACTGAAATTTCTTAATCATCTTATTACTTGGTGACTGAGACCTTGATCGCTTCATTGAAAAGCAATCAAGTGTCCTGTATAGCGACGGTGTGGAAAACTGTAAATTCTAGGTAGTTGTGATATTGTTAGACCGGCAGAGGTTTTTTTGTTTTGTAATACATTTTCATGGCTTGTTTGTATGGTATTTTCTTAAATTTTTCTACTTTTATTCAGGATAAGCATAGCCAAATCTGAAAGTCTCGATCTTGATCTCTAATTTTCTTTCCCTGTCTCTGTTTGTGCAAGTCTTGCACTTGACCGAACTGTGTTGTAATTTATGTATCATAATTGTTATATATATATATACATATAACTAGCAACTCTGAAATTTTTTACTTTCACACGAGGTTAGTATCGTTTGCAATTTGTAAATCCTCTTATGCCTGCCCTATACAACGATTTTCGACATGTTTTTCCTGAGAAAGGAAATAGTGAGTAAATGTATGATGGACTGAAATGCCAAGAAAATAAACAACGTTGCCCAATTCTTTAATAGAGAACTGTTAGATTTTACTTTCAATAAATACACAATAAGATGAAAGATTATTAATAATACTAATGTACGTTAAAGAATTTTAAAATCATTAAAAAACAAGGAGATATATTTGGGTAGCGTTTGGCAGCACTTTTTAAAGTGCTTTCTGGCAATAGAAGGCCTTTTATAGAAATTTTTGTTGTTTGGTGAAACTAATGTAAAGACCTTTTTTCAAAAGTCACATTCCTTAAGCACATTTTAAAGAAGCTAGCAAAGTAGAAGATAACATAAATTATTAAATAGTATTTACTATTTATTGATGATAATTGATAAAAAGAGGTTTTTTTTTTTTTTTTTTTTTTTAAGATCCTTGATATTAATATTTTATAAGATAAAAAGATTAAAAAAAAAATACAATATTTGCATAGTAATTAGGGTCTTTTAATATTTTTACAGAGAAATTTCTCAAAAAAATTTTGGAATTTCTCTTAGTATGATTAAGGAGAAATTTCATTAAGAGACCTTAACTAATAAAAAAAAAATATTGGACTTCTCTTATTATTAAAAGTTGGAGAGAAATGTTTCATTAATTGGGATGATCGTAATATTAATTTTTGAGAAAATAAAGTTTTCAATTATTTTTTCTAAATAATATATTTAAATAATAAATTGAATTCACTAACATGATTCTAGAGAGAAAATGGTGTGGAAAATCAGTGAAGCTCCGTAGCTTTTTATTTTGTTTGTTTTTCTTTTCCTTTCTATTTTACATCTTTATTTTGAGATATATTTGTCTTTTCATAATAAAAGAGTGTCATGTTACCATAGGAGAGGGCTGTACAGGATTGTAAATAAATTGAATTATTTGACAAGTTTCGGCTAGTTAGGAATTCAAATAAACGATGTCAAGGGAGGCTCTATTTACACCCCACTTTTTTTTTCAAGGCAAATCACTTCTAAAGACACACCAAAAATAATTTATAAAAATAAATATTTTTCTCATTACAGACCACAAATTTATATATTTATCCTTATTCACACACCCACCCATAACAATATACACTCAAAGTTCCATCTTTGTCCCCACACAGCCACACATCCTACACCCTCGATATTCATCTCCCCTCCATTCGCTATTCACACCGGTGAACACCATTGCTGAAAACACTCATCAAGACGTCGTCGGTGGTGTTGCTCAACACAGTTTTGAAAAAAAAAAAATTTATAACTGTTCGATAGTACAGAGTTGAATTAAATGAAAAAAGTTCGACCGTAGTAATCCGAACAAATTGCACTTGTTCGATTGTAGTCTGTTGGACATATGTAAGTTGTTCGATTGTAGTCTGTTGGACAGATGTAATTTATTCGATTGTAGTCTGTTGAACAGATATAAGTTGTTCGATTGTAGTCTGTTGAACAGATGTAATTTGTTCGATTGTAGTTTGTTGAACAATGATATATCATTCACCTCTGGTTAACCGAACAACAATTTACCACTCATAAACGAAAACGAAGACGAAAACAACAAAAAAAAATAACCTTTTCATTGCTCCATTGTTTCGAATGAGAATTGTCAGATGCATCTTTCATTGAATCCAATCAAAATCTTCAATAATACTATATTTTTGATTATTTGTTAAAAGGTTTTTGATTTTGGTTTTAGGGTTTTTGGATTCTTGACAGAGAAGATAAGGAACAAGTTTGAAATTGATGATTTATATTATATTGATTCTTGTCTTTTATGGTAAACACACAAATGGGGTGTATCATAACTTGTCCTTCATAGTCATTTCACTTAGGTTAAAATTGTAATAAAAAATAAATTAATTAATGGTTTGCCTTGAGAGAGAAAGTGGTGTGTAAATAAAATGACCCCGATCTCAAATCTGATTTTTAAGATGATTTATTATTTATTTAAATAATAAGAGAATTATATTACTTATATATTAGGGAAAATTACAAAATATATATATATAATATTAGGAAAAATTAATGTAAGGTCCCTCTCACATTTTTAGTAATGGAAGAAACCCACAATATTATTGTATGATGTCTAAAATCCCTTAATCCCACACTCATATATCATAGAGAAATTTTGTTACCAGCAAAGTCTTGAAGGCAAAGTAATAAATTTATGAATTTCCATAAGAACTTGGAACGCATCGTTGATATACAACATTAGTAAACCCTAGAATACATGTATATGTATATATATATATATATATAGAGAGAGAGAGAGAGAGATTACGGTAGAGCATGAGATTAAGACTTTGCAGAGCTACTCATCGTCTGCTCAGGCACTACTCAAGAAACCTCTTTGACTATCAATCATGGAACCCTAATTATTAGTATTCAAACCGATTTCCAGGTACTCTTCTATGTTTATAAAGATAATTAACACTTTTTTGGAGTTCAATACACCGAATTTTATGAGGAATTTATTAGAATTTTGTTTTATGTCCTTGTTAGCTTTTGATAATTCTACTACTGAACAAACCCATTTTGTACTTGTTTGAACTTACTTTTGCTCAGGCACCACTCAAGAAATCTCTTTGCCCATTGCTCAAGTTCAACGCCAATAGAGAGTGGGAAGTCCAGAGAAAGTCCAAAGAAATTTAGAGAGAATTTCTCTGGAGAGTTGGAAGTTCAGAGAAATTTGGAGGGAATTTCTCTAGAGAGTGGGAAATTTAGAAAGTCTAGAGAAATTTAGAAAGAATTTCTCTGGAGAGTTGGAAGTCCAAAAAAATTTAGAGAGAATTTCTCTGGATATGGTAAAAGCAATAGTGGTGAATGAGATTATCTTAAAATAGTAGCAGAAACTATTACTGGTGAATAGTGTGTGGCAGTAATATATTTAAGGCATCAGAATTAAATGTCTCTTAATAGAGTCTAATGCAAAGAACAGGTTTCTAGCTGACCCAAGGCTTTTCCATATCTAATCTTTTTGCATATGCATTGGCCTTTTATATGTGGTTGATTGTCATTGGTAGCTGCCTCTGTCATACTGTAATGAGCCATTCAATTCTAAACTGACATGTTAAGTTTGGCAAGTGCAAAAGCAAGTTCTAGTTTTTCAAAATATATCAAAATGTTGCTTAATGACAAGAAAATGGGCAAGGGAAATTCAGAGAAAGTCCAGAGAAATATGGAGAGAATTTTTTTGGAGAGTTAGAAGTCCAGAGAAATTTGGAGAGAATTTCTCTGGAGAGTGGGAAATCCAGAGAAATTTGGAGAGAATTTTTTTGGAGAGTTGGAAGTCCAGAGAAATTTGGAGAGTATTTCTCTAGAGAGTGGGAAATCTAGAGAAATTTGGAGAGAATTTCTCTGAAGAGTGAAAAATTCAGAGAAAGTCTAGAGAAATTTAGAGAAAAGTTGAAAGTGTAGAGAAAGTTCAAAGAAATTTGGAGAGAATTTCTCTGGAGAGTTGGAAATCCAGAAAAATTTAGAGAGAATTTCTCTGGATATGATAAAACTATTACTGGTGAATAGTGTGTGGCAGTAATATATTTAAGGCATCAGAATTAAATGTCCCTTAATAGAGTCCAATGTAAAGAATAGGTTTCTAACTGACCCAAGGCTTTTCCATATCTAATCTTTTTGCATATGCATTTATCTTTTATATGTGGTTGATTGCCTTTGGTAACTGCCTTCATCATACCGTAATGAGCCATTCAATTCTAAACTTACATGTGTAAGCTTGGCAAGTGCAAAAGCAAGTTCTAGTTTTTTGAAATCTATCAAAATGTTGCTTATTGACAATAAAATGGGCAAGAGAAATCCAGAGAAAGTCCAGAGAAATTTGGAGAGAATTTCTCTGGATTGAAATTTCTTTAGATCAATGTGTGAGGGACATTAGACATTATGAAAATATTGGATATCTTTTATACTATAAAATCTTAATACAAGAGACCTTAAAAAAAAACCCCCATATATTAAGGGTTTAACCTTGTAACAAAATACTCTGTATTTTTAATTTTGTCAATTTAAATCCTAAATTTTTTATTTATTTTCAATTTAAACCATTTACCTATTTCGTTAGCTAAAATCAATGGAAAAAATTATTTTAATTATTAAACTCAATGAAAAATAATATTTTATAATGTATATTGAGTTTAATGACTAAAATATTATTATTATTTTTTCCATAAGTTTTACTTAACAAAAATAGACAAATAATTTAGATTGATAACAAATCAAAAAATTAAGATTTAAATTGATAACATTAAAAACTTAAGATTTGTTTTTGAATTTTTTTAATATAATTTTTCTTATAGGCTAGTGGGATCCCATTGCTTAATATAAGTCATTTTATTTATTTGTTAATTATATAACTGTCGTTTGTGCATATGACTTGCTAGGGAAAAAAAAGCATACATATGCATTAATTGATTTAATGAATTATTCATGTGATGAGCAGAGAACAACCCACTAACCCTTTCCTACTTTAAACTTTAACCACGAATTAAGATGTCTATAGGAATGGCTTATTTTAGTTAAATGTATAATTTTTAATGGAAAGATATACATAAAAAATAAAGAGTGTAATACAATAATTTATAATAACTTTTTAATTAAAAACTTTACTTTCCTAACGGGTATAGTTTTGTTTGTTTTCTTCATTGTTATCTTCTTGACTTTGACACACGTATGTATTTATTTTTTGACTTTATAATGTCTCTCTTCTTTTTTGACTTTAATACATCTATGTATTTATTTTTTCTTTCCTTTGGCAGCTCCTTTTCTCATTGAATGGTGAGATATAAAAAAAAAATTATACAAAAATCTTATACATAATGACTTGGCTAAATTTTGAGCCCATGGAATCTATTTAGATATTTTTTATTGCACAAATGAGTATCACATCATTATCTTGTATGTTTTTTTCGCCTCTTTATTTCACGCGTTTTCTACACAACAAAAGTCATTTGATGATTTTTCTAAAAAATTTCTCATCATGATGTAACTTATCAAAAAAAAAAAAAACAAAAATCATCACTTTTTTCCCACAAATAAACTTCCCTAATTTTTTCATATCAAAATGATTACTAAATATATTTTCCGTTCCATTTATAATAAGCAAATTTGAGTTAAATATCAGCAAATCTTCCACATAGAGAATAAACCAACTATAATTTTTTATAAAAAAAAATTACAATAAATACATTTATCATATTTATTGTTTTATAACTATTCTCACTTATGTAGAATTAAAATTTTCATGCCATCATTTGAGAGTATGCTTTAAGCCACAAAGAGACTTTGTTAAGTTACACACTTTCTTAACTAAGCTCCCAAACACTCGAATTGCTTGATATCAACAGGTGTTTTTACTTGTTGAATTTTCAAATAACGAAAATTTTAACTACTATAATCAATAATTTAATAGATATAGATCTTGTAAGCATAGAAAAAAAATATAAAAAAAGTCTAGACGAATTAGTTGCTTAAAAACTTTTATAACAAGTCTGGCTTTATATATCAATTATTCTATCTAATTTGAGTTTTGATCTCAATACTTATTTATATCTTGTGATATTACAATTTGGATACGTCTACTTATTTTCATGTTTTATTATAAATTAGCGAATTCATTTAATCGTTTTGTCAAATAATGGTAAGGGTCAAAAGTTTTTACTCCTAAGTTTAGTTTTAAAATTTTCTTGATTGCGGGAAGGAGAATTTAAAAATAAAAAATAATTAAAAAAAATTAGATTCTGATAAAATATTTTCATTAATTTCTAAATTACATTATTAATTGCATATAAAAACAAAGAACAAGTTGTAACTCTTAACATCCAACATAGATCAGAGCCCACCAAACTCACAGGCTAACCGACAACCATAAATGCCCCATCCACCATTGCAATTTGCAACGCTACCACCGCCTCATTTCCATTTTCACACGCGGAATTCTACGTACATACAAAAATGTCAAACAATATTTAATGTGTGATTGAGATTTATTTATTTATTTATTTATTTTTTTTTTGTCACTAAACAAACATGAGCTACACTGAAACGCAATTTCCACAATATCAAAATATATATTGAAATAAATTAATAATACTGTTAAGATATTTATTTTCATGTTTGGTTTGGTAAGAAGAAAACAAATGTATGCTACATATATATAATCACTATTATTATGGATTTTTAGTTTAACTAGTGGTTGGGTACGTGCGTTTCATGTGGCATGTGATTTTTCATCAATTATTAATATTGTAATTATGCATGTATGTGATATATATATAAAGTATGTAAATTTGCATAGATAAATTGATTTGTATCTAAAATATAACTAAGTAATAAATGAATACATATTTGGTTGAAAAATTTAAATGATAAACAAGAAATTTTATAAATATAAACATTAATTTATAATTAGATTGTTAAGGCCTTGTTTGGGATGTAGAGAATAATCCAAAAAGCCAAAAAGTTATTCAAAAAGTTAAAAAGTTAACACTATTCACCAAAAGTCAACAATTACGGCTGCACAACTCCCAATTCAAATTTTCCTCTAAAAACTAATTTTTACAATTTTTTATTACACATTTTTCCATAAAAAGTCAAAAAGTTTACCCAAACATCCATATTTTCAACCTCACTTTTTTAGTCAAAAAAGACAAAAAGTACACTTATTTAGTCTTCCCAAACAAGGCCTAAGACTACAATCTTATCTTAAATAATAAATAGAGGAAATATCATTTTGCCTCCCAAACTTTCATGTTTTTTTAATTTGACCCACAAATTTCGATTAATATCAATTTTACAACTAAACTTTCGAAATTTTGATCAATTTAGCCCTTACCATCACATTCCGTCTACAATTGGACGGAATGTGTTGACATGGCACCAAAATTCATTTGAAATTTTATTTTACCCCCTAAACTATACCCTAAAAATTAATTTGCCTCCCAAATTAAAAATCAATTTATCCCCCAAACTAGATTTTAAAAATCAATTTGCCCCCACGTTAGCATATTCTGTCCAATTGTAGACAGTATGTGACGGCAGGGGTCAAATTGATCAAAATTTAGAAAGTTTGGGTGTAAAATTGATATTAATCGAAATATGGGGGTCAAATTGAAAAATACATGAAAGTTTGGAGGGCTAAATGATATTTTCTCCAATAAATAATAAACAGGTCTTTTAAATATATAATATTACAAAAATCTTTTTTTATAAACTTCCCACTTCAATTTTTCATAATTTGTACATGTAATACAATTGAAGGTATGAAATTAATTACACAATTTTGTTTAATAGTTCATCTCATAATAGAAATTCATTGAACCCACTATTGCATATTATTTGTATACAATTGATGTAAGAATGAATTAATATCAATTTGTTTAATAGTTCATCTCATAATACAAATTCATTAAACCCACTATTGCATATTATTTGCATACTATTGATGTAAGATTGAATTAATATCAATATGTAATATATTTTTATACATTAAGAGTTGTTGAATCTTATTTCCTGTACCACGAATATCTTGTATGATTAAAAATATAACATTAGTTATTAGTATATTTTCATTTATGTAGAAAATGTGAAATAATTTTTTAAAGAAAATGAAATGATATTATATTTTAATATTTCGATCGATAGAGGAATTTCATAATTGTTTTCACGATATTTATAGATCTATACTTATAAGTGCTTGTAGGGTCATTTTCATGAAACTGTCAAATTACATAATTTATTACGTCATATGTAAATAATCAGTATATGACAAAAATTAATCGAAACTTTTTATTTGATATACTTACTTTCTGCATCATTGAGTTGCTGCGATAATGTTTGGGTATCGTTTGATTTTTTTCTTATAATTTGACTAAAATGTGTGAATAAGGTACATTATTTTTCATGAACTTCACAACAGATAAGACAATTCTTGCTACTCGTCTAACTTTGCTTGCAGAGAATTCTGCAATAGATCTTCTGTAATTTTTGTTTCACCATCTTCTATAACTCATTGTAATTAAAATATTTTGATGATTAAGAGTTTGAGGCGATATCATATTGTTATAAATTTCAAAATTCATTTTCCCTTAATAATGTGATTTTTTCTGTGAAGGAAAAAAAGTACAATTATTGTCCTGATGGAGGTGTTTTGCAAAATTTTGATTTGTTATTGAAAGTGTTTGTTATTGACACTTATTTGTGTGACACACACACACACACACACATATACATATATATATATATATATATGTATTGAACATAAGTTGATAGGAGAATAATACACAATTCTGCAGTTTTTTCCTAGCAAATATAACTGTATTATTAAAGCAATACATGTCAAAAAATTAAAGTATCCAATGGTAATATAGCATTACAGATTGACAATGTATAAATATAATAACATATATAAATTTACATTTATATATTTATATATGTAGACATTGACATATATAAAATGTCACAAAAATAATATGTAAAATATTTTGTAACAATATAATACACGTAACAATGAGAAGTTAATTATTTATAATTAAATAGTTGGTCATAATGTAGATGTTTAGCGTTATATTTTTGTGTGTATGCACTATTTTTTAATTAGATTATTAAATTTACATAAAAATTGAAAGGAATTTGTGAATAATTTATGTAAAATTAAAAATTAGTAAAGAATTTTTTTTTTTTTTTTTTTTTTAAAGAAGAGAAATTCATAGTGTTTGGTTTAGTTTGTTTGTTTGTTTGTTTTTTTGAACTTTTGTTTTGATTTTTTTTGGTTTTTATGTTTTTTTTGTCTTTGACACCGTTTTTTTTATTTAAATAATGCTTTTATTTTCTTTTTAGATTTACTTAATTTAATACTTTTTTAATACCTTGGTATTAAAGTATCATGTAAAATATTATAGTTCATAACATATAATCTAAACAAAAAGAAAGTGTATGAAGATAACCTGCAAATTTTTGAGATGTAGCACAAATCTCTAATTTAAAAACGCATGTATTTTCTTCTGTCTAGATTCGAACGAATGCATACAACTTTAAGATTCAACCAAAATCATTCACAGTGATTTGATCTATGATAAACAATTGTAAATATTATGTATATCAGTATAAAAGCAAATACAAAAATAAGAAAGAGTAATTATTTTTTGTTTTTCAATCATCATCAATGTAAAAAATAGGGAGACGATTTTATATATATATATAAGAAGGGAGAGGGTTTGTTTATATTTATATAAGACTCTTGGAAATAGATGTATCATTTTTGAATGTTCAACTCCAAAAATAAAGAGATAGTTTATATAGGATTTTTCATCACTTTTAGAAATATAGTAGATTTGAGAGGGTAAAATAAAAAATAAAAAAAAGAGATTATTTCATTTATACCCCTATACTTTTACACGATTTCAATGACCCCCCAGACTACTCTTATTTTCACGTGTACTGCCATACTATTTAAGTTACCATCAATTTTGCCCTTGCCGTCACATTTGAAATAGAAAAAATTAAAAAATTACATTTTGGCTCCAAATTTCAAAAGAAAGATGCAGACCCACTCTTTCCTACCAGCAAACCACCACCACCACCACCACCACCACCACCAACCACCACTTCAAGCCCTTCTATCTCCTTTGTCATAACTCCGTTTCACCTCATTTTTATGTCTTGGATTCAATTCATGTCTTGTTCTTCCTCTTTCTGCATGCTATCTGAGCTCCGAAAGTTGATAAAAAAATAAGACTTTTTCTTTTCGTTTTCAACTTTTCTTTAAGCCATCTTTCGGACTTCATACATTTCTCGATTCTTGACGGTTTTACTTCATTCTTTCACTATTCTCTTCACCTTACTTCCTACTTCGCCTTACACTACCTCACTTTCTCACTTCTTCGTGTATTGGGCGATTTTGGTATACTGAAAGTTGTTTGAAAACTAATTTTGAAAATTTTAAAACATTCCTCTTTTGTTTCTTTCTCCTCATTCTTCTTCTTCACTTATAACATGATGTGAAACATGGTTCTAGGTAGTAACGGAACTGGTGATGGTGGCGGCGGTAATGTAGTTCGGTGGTAGTGAAGTTGGTGGTTCGGGTAGTGATCTTCTTCTTCAATTATCCATCTAAGCTTTTTCTTTATTTTAGTGAGAAAGATGAGAGAAAACACAATTGAATAATCATAATATCATATTTTCCACCACAAAGAGATCTAGAGAGAGAGAGAGAGAGAGAGAGAGAGGGCGGATATTGCTATGTTGGTTGGAGAGGAGTATAAGGGAAAGGTGAAGAAATCAAGACAAAATGAAGATGGGTTTGAAAGTGATCAAGCAATCAACTTGTTTTCTGTTGTATTTGCCTTGGTTTGTAATCGGAGGAGGCTACATGATGATGATGGGTCTTCTTGAATCATGATAACAATGAAGAATTTTGGGAAAGAAGAGAAGAAGAAGAAAATCATGGAGCTATTCAATTTCAACGAGGTTGTTATGGAGATAGATTATTGATATATATGTATGTAAATATAGGAAGATATATATATCTCTTTATCAATTTCATCACCTTCATCAACTTTACCAACATCACCACCCGAACCACCAACTTCACCGCTACCGAACTCCATTACCACCACCATGAGCATTACTATCACCACCACCTTACAACACCAAACCCACATTTTTCACAACCAAGTTCCATTACCGCCACCATGAGCATTACTATCACCACCGCCTTACAATACCAAACCGACTGCTATCGCCGGACCGACACCACCACCATTACCAGTTCCATTACCACCGAGAACCATGTTTCACATCACGTTATAAGTGAAGAAGAAGAAGAAGAAGAAGAAGAAGAAGAAGAATGAGGAAGATGGAGAAGAAAGAAACAAAAGATGAATGTTTTGAAATTTTCAAAATTAGTTTTTAGACAACTTTTGGCATATCAAAATCGCCCATTACACGAAGTAGTGAGAAAGTAAGGAAATGTAGAGGGAAGCAGGAAATTAGGTGAAGAGAATGGCGAAAGAATGAAGTAGAACCGTCAGGAATCGAAAAGGATATGAAGTCTGAAAGATGGCTCGAAGAAAAGTCGAAAACGAGAAAAAAAGTTTCATTTATTTATTTTTATCAACTTTGGGAGCTCCGATAGCATGCAAAAAGAGGAAGAACGAAACGTGTGAGATGTGATACGAAAACTAGACCGTGAGTTGAATCTAGCGACGTAAAAATGAGGCGAAACAGAGTCATGACGAGGGAGATAGAAAGGCTTGAAGTGGTGGTCGGCGGTGGTGGTTTATTGGTAGGAAATGGTGGGTCTGCATCTTTCTTTTGAAATTTGGGGCCAAAATGTAATCCTTTTAACTTTTTTCGTTTCAAATGCAATGGCAGGGGCAAAATTGATAGTAACTTAAATAGTATGGGGGTATGCGTGAAAATAAGAGTAGTTCAGGGGGGTCATTGAAAATCGTGTAAAAGTATAGGGGTAAAAATGAAATAATTTCTAAAAAAAAAAGTAGAAAACATGCACACTTTTATAATAGTAGTAGATAGTAAATAGCATTGACCCAACCCTCTCAAAAGAGAGATTTCACTATCTTTTAATATTGTATTTTATTTATATGGATTATTATTAATTAGTTAGTAATTAGGAGTCTTAACATTAGTGAGTTAGTGGGTTAGAGAGATTATATGTGATGTGGGGTTAGTGGGTTTATAGATAGTTATCTAGTCATGTATTTAAAGAAGTTGCATTCAATGAAAAAGTATTTTGGATGTTTTCTGATTACTTGTGAAGTTTATGAAGGTCAGGGTCACCTCGAAGTGAACCAGCTGGAAGGCGAGAAGAAATAAATTCAAGGGGGGAAACCTTCTTTTCTTCTCGCCTTCCAGCTTCACTTCGAGGTGACTCCTGACCTTCATAAACTTCACAGAGTAATCAGAAAACATCCAGAAATACTTTTTCATTGAATACAGCTTCTTTAAATACATGACTAGATAACTATCTATAAACCCACTAACCCCACATCACATATAACCCCACTAAACCACTAACTCACTAATACTAAGACTCCTAATTTCTAACTAATTAATAATAACCAACCTAAATAAAATATAATATTAAAAGATAATATTAACGTATCACTGGTGTTCGTTAGTATTTGTATTTGTTTACTACTTGATGTTATTGTCTTTGGACAATAAGTTCAGTTATTAGAACCCACACGTAAATCTCCCTATTTCTTTTGGCAATATGTACACGGTGCGAGTATAAACTATGTGCAATTATGCAAACTTGATACTTGCACCTTGCACATATTCCACTTAAAATTGGCTGCAGGGGAGAGGAGGTTAGGTTGTTGGCACGGGTCTGGATCAATTAGGTAAATTCTTCATATTTTCATCCTAAATTTTCACGCATTTGCAATTTTTTTTTTTTTCAGTCTTTCACCTGTAATTCTGAGAAACTTCTCACTAAATTTTTTGATACGTTTTTGAAAATTTTAGCCCCAACTTTCAATGGGCCTTTGCCAAGCTATGACTTGGATAAGTCTCACTCACCTATATCTAGCTGTCTTGCACAAAACAAAGATCAAATCACATGTAGTGTAAGGATAAGAAATGGGAAGGAAATTTCTTGAGACACTGGCCTCGTTTTGAACGGCTATTTTACTAATTGTTTAGTTTTTTTAGTTAAAATATAAGGTAAAAAATTAATATATTTAAAAGAATCTTTTAATTTTTTACTAAAAAATATGAAATAAAACAATTTATAAAATAAAGAAATAGGTAAATTGATAGTTTTGGCCGTGAATTTGTACTGACCGGACCGTTTGTCAGGTGAAATGATGCCGATGATGTGACAGCCTTCCGTTTGGCTATGGGAGTCAGTGGGTTATTGGGAAAACATAAAGATGCATTGTGGGACTTGACCATTTTTTTATTCTGAAAAAATTCTCATTAGTACTATTTAGGCTAAAATTATGGGACGATAGGCTTTTATCAAACACCACGTGATTTCAAATTGTAGATAGGTTTATAGGATAAAATGGTAGATTTTTTAATTTTTTTTAGTGACTTTTTGACTTTTAAACTAAAATCATGGGCTGCCAAATGAGGCCAGAAAAGGAATTTTTTGGTGGAAAATTCTATCTACACCATAATTTTATCTCTTCATACCTATTTTCTCACTATATCATTAAAAAAAAAAATGAGATTTATTAGTCAAAAGTCCCTTATAATAAAATTTTAATGCATTAAGGATAAGCATAAAAAAAATTTATTGAAAAGTCTAAAACATACTACTATTATTAAAATACACTTAATATTTTACACTTTAAAATAATAAAACTTTTGATCTAAATAACGGTTTTTAATAAAATTAGTATTTTTAGAATCCTCTCATCAAAATCTATCAAATACTATCCATATTGATTATGATTTTTTTTTTTAAAAATAATAGTAAAAAATTACCGTCGAAATTGATGTAAACAGTTACATGTTAAAATTTGTTGTTACAAAAAACAAAGTACATACTAGATGAATCAACCAAAAATATACATACACAATATTTTAAAATTTGTATAAAATAAAATAAAAGTGTTCCTAGTTAAAAGAGTTCTGTGACATATATATATATGCATGGGCAATATTGTTCAAGAAAAAAAACAAAGAAATTTTATTTTGTCCTTACTTAATTATGCGCTTCCTTTCTAGGAGGTTTATGAATCAAAATAAATTAGGCTGTCATTTTCACCAAACAAGGGTCTAATGGAGGGTTTTGGCTAAATTTTCCTTAAAAAAAATTAAAATTTTCATTACACCTTTTATAATACTAAAACTAACCCTAAATTAAAACCCTTTTTAAAATCCCTATAGATTTTTCTCATTACACTTATTCCTTTTGAATTACTCTGGTGTCATGTTACCTAACAAACTATATTTGTCCAATCATCTATTACCGCACGTTTACAAATTCACTTTTCTTAAGTATCATTTTAAAAAAAAAAAATCAAGATGGGCTTGTTCGGTTATACATTGTCAAATAATTTGGATTATTCTGGTGTCATGTTGCCGAACAAACTAAATTTGTCCAACCATTTGTTACCGCACGTTTACAGATTCACTCTCCTTAGAATATCAAGCATCCATAAAAATATGAAGTGTACAAACATATATAGTCCATTAACAATGCACTACTAGCCTTACTGTAATGAGTAGAAGCATAATTCTTCAAAATAAAAAATAAAAAATGTCAAAAAAATAAAACTGAAAATATTTGACAGTGAGATACTAGACATGTACTGTTTATTCAACAGTAGGTTATTGAACAAGTATTTTATGTTTGGTATTGGGTTACTGGGTATATATTTTTTGTTCGGCAGTGTGATTTCGAGCTATTTGATTTCGTTCAGTTCTGAACTTTGAACAAAAGTTGAACAACTCTCTTTAAAAATGAAACGAAAACATAAAAACTCACAATTTTACCTTTTTGTTGGTCCTTTACCACCATTACTTCGTCCATTACTTTTTTTATGATCAAAACACTATGATTCTTACTTTTTAAAAGTAGATGTAAAGCAAAGAAGAAAAAATGAGAAAGAAAGAAAAAAAGTAGTGATTAAAGTGTAATGGGTGTAAAGAGATCATTAAATCTATTTAATTTTTGTCTTTTGTCCTTAAAAGTAATTTCACACATGGGTAAAATTGAAAAAAAAAAAAATCTCAAATGGAGGGTGTAAATAGGTAAATATGTTGTGTCAGTATAATTTCTCTTTTTTGGTAGGTTGATTGAAAAGTCTTGTGAGGGAAACAGGTGTACCAATAAGTTCTCATGATTTTTTAGTACACCAAAAAGTCCTGTTCATTTTTAATTATTACCAATAAATCTTTATGTTCCACTGTCACTGTCGCTGCCATATTCACCATCGTCGAATCATCACCTAACTTAATCCAGACAATCACCGGCGACTCATCAGAATATTCATAACATTGTCGAAAACTCATCGGAGAATCGCCAAAATGTTTTGAACGTCACTGAAAATCGCCAGACGTCGAGAATATCACTGAAGACTTACTGGAATGTCCAAAACATCGCTGGGAAAAAAAATAAAGGGAGAAATTAGAGCAAAAACATAACAACATTTAATCACATTCTCTTCAATGTCACAAAATACACACACGCACACACACACAAAACAAAAACAAAAACAAAAAACTCTTTATCATACAAAGCACATAGTTTTTAGTTCACAAAATTGTAAAAATTTGGAGTTTGAATTTATTATTCATCAAACTGCATAAATTTGCAGTTTTAAAACTGTAAAAATTATCAATTTGCTCATTTACAATTTATCAAAAAACAATTTCACGTTGCGGTGATCGTGAAGATCTCATATAAGTAGTTTCTAATGGTTTGTAATGTTTTAGTTTGTCAATATTTACTATTTTTTTGTTGTTTTAATAAAGGGAAAAAAAACTAGAGTCATAGAGGATAGCATAAATGTATCTTCAACTGTACAATTTTCTACTTTTCACAGCCTGTAACTAAAATTGAAAAAATATTTGTTCTAAACTTGAAATTTTTTTCCATTAAAATAGAAAAAAAAGAAGAAGTGTGCAGTAGATAAAAATAAGAAAAAGTGAGATCAAATGAAGGGGACAAACATAGAGAGAGGAATGTACTCTAAAGACTATTTTTTGTTTAGATCTGGTCGGATCTAATGTAGATCTAGTCAGATCTGGTCTAAATTTGACAGAGAATGATGATGATGGAGCTCCAATTGACAATGGCAGTAAAGAAAGACGGGCGAGTATAAGAGGACATAAAGAGAGGTTCATTGATGGCGAAGCAAGTGAGGGCAAAGCCAGTGAGGTGGAGGAGTGGCTGTGGCAAGCTATCGGTGTAAAACCCAAGTTATTTATAGAATTATTTTTGGATAGATTAATAATTAAAATAAATTGTATGGGTAATTTAGTAATCTTAAGAATTAGGTTTTTAACCCTTTAAAAAAAAAAAAAAGAAGGAAAAAGGGTTTTATATTATTTTGTTATCACAATTGCGTAGAGGATTCGAGGGAAGTGGCGGTAGGAATTGAGGGAAGCATTCTTGATGCTCATTGATCAAGGTACCTTTCTACACCATTGTTTATTATATGTAATAGATCAATAGGCAAACTAAAGGTGATGGAAAAGAAAACCTGTGGGGACGCCTAAGGGATGTATGGTTCAACATGTATAGTGTTTTGTGTAGGTTGATGATAAAAGTGCAATCTATTGTGTGGATGTAGTTTTGACAATAGAGTTTGGTATATTAGAGAAGGTGTGTTTGACTATTAATTTGGAGAATTGATTTGGTATTTCTTGAGCTTTTCATACATATAGTGGGTTTTGTGGATGTGTGAAAGACATAAAAATATTAATTTATTTGAAGTTCTAATTATTAGGTTTATGTGATTAAAGTGGTGGAGCTGAGTGTTTGGAGTTGGTGTTGGAATATTGTTTTTTAAGCATTTGAGGTAAGTAACTCTCTATCACTGTTGGTTCATTTTTATTCCTACTGAATCGTTTAAAATTATAAATATTTATTTATAACCTTCATGTTCTCTTAAAATAAAATATGGGTCAAGTATAAAACAACATCGAATATTATTATGAAAATTATTTAAATATTTTGTGAAACTATTTTGAAAATTGTACCAAATGTTTATTCTTAAAATATTGAATATTTTATTTAAATGTTGTGTATTGTTTGAATTTTGAACATTACTCTAGTCTGACTATGATTTGGACCCTAGCTAATGGAGTTTATTTATTGGCACAAAAACTAGTTTCTTTTGGGGCTTTACCATCGGCCTATGTGTGGTTCTGGGCCTTATCACAGGCTAAGTGACCGTAGTCACCAAGACTTAGGTTTTGTGAATCAAATCATTGAACCATCTGAATATCGAACCATCGATTTGAACAACGAATTTACTTTGAATTATCTTGTTGGCTTTTCAATTAAAATGTATTGTACATTATTTATTTTTAGCTTACTATGAAACCATCTTACAAATAATTGTTCATTTATTGAATTGTAGCAAAAATTATATTTATTGGTTATTGACTATTTTTTTTTTATATACTTGATCCAGCTAGCAGTGATGGTTGGTTATTTACTGGGTTGTCTAGCTTACCTTTATTTATTTATTTTTTTTTCCAGATTCTGAGACGTAGAGCTGCGCGGCGTTTTTACTTGTGAGAGTGCCGAGAGTAGGACTATGATTTAAGTACTTGGATTATTATTTTGTTAGTGGATTATATTAGTGGACTTGGTGGATAATTTCATATGATAAGAATTATCTATTTTTATGGATTTTAGCATTATGATAAATAAGGATTTAATTTGAGTATTTTACATTGTTGGTTATGTGTTGGACTCTTAGCCTTGCATGCTCACTTAAACGAGTGTGCGGCGTTGTCACGGAGCTTGGGGCGTGACAATCGGTGGTCCGTGGTTGTTGATTGTTTCCCTGTCAAAAATGAGAAAAAGAAAGAGAAAAAGGAAAGAGTCTTTTAATATGCAAAAAGTCTCTTTGGTTCACACAAACACTTGTAGGACTTAATGTTGCATAGGTCTTCATAACAGAATAGGTGAGTAATTAACCAAATTTCTTATTGTTTTTATATGTAACTTAACATCAAAGTAATAATAATGGGCCTAATCAGATTTTTGTCAAATACAAAAAGGAAAAATTACTCGGAAGTCCTATTTGAAATAAGAGAAGTCTATTTAGTCCCATAACTTTTTGGATACTCTCAAAAGTCCACCGCGCATTTTTCTTCTTTGTTCTTCTCTGCGCCTTCATTCTTCTTTGCCTCTTTCTCTTCCTGATTTTCGGCGATTGGCCACTAGCGATCACACCTTGCTTCTTCTTTTTTTTTTTTGGAAAAATAGTCACTGGCGACTGACGACCACCATTAATTAGGGTTCATTGGCAACCACCGACTCCTTACTTCACCCTCACCAATGACGAAGGAGACGAGTTTCTGGCGGAGAAGGTGAGTAGATCAATATTAGATATGATTATATCTAAACCAAAATAATTGTCGGAGTACAATCTTCTATCTATATCTGTTTCTCTTCTTTGATCTCTCAATTTTTCTACATTTTCTCTTCTACGCACTTCTATTTTCTTATTTTAATGGAGAAAATTTTCAAGTTCTGAACAAGTTATTTTCGTATTTTAATTATAGGCGATGAAAACTGTAAAATTTTACAGTTTTAGTTTTTTGGTGCTGAAATGAATAATGCTTTAAAATTACAAAATTTTAATTTAAAAGACTAGACCAAGAATCGAATAATGGAGAAATTACAATTTTGTTTTGTTTTGTGTTTTGCATTTTTTTTTAAAGGTTTGAGCCTTATAAAATAATTTTTAATTTTGTCAATTTGAATCACAATCTTTTGATTTGTTTTAAATCGAAACCATCTATTTATTTTTGTCAAGTGCAGTTGTCGAAAAAATTATATTTTAATTATTAAATTCAATGTAAATATACAGAAAATATCTAAAATACCCATTTTAATGGATTTACATGATAAAAATGCACTTTTTTTTTTCTCTACAATTTTACTTAAGAAAAATAAATAGATAGTTTAAATTGAAAAGAAATCGAAAGAATAAACTTTAAATTAATAAAATTCAAAATTCAAAATTATTTTGTTACAAAGTTCAAATTATGATTTTTTTTAATTATAATTTCCCCTTAATTAATTTAAGTCATGGTTCCAATGCTTAGTGGTTTGTTTGACAATTGCATATTTTAGTTAAAACAATCTCTAAAAAATAATTAAAAAGTCAACAAATTTTCAACTCATACTACAAAATTAATGAATAATTGGTGAAAAGTCTACAAGCACAAGGCTGTATATTATTTGATTTACGGTTTGATCTTTCTTTGGTGATAAACGAAATTTAAATTTCTCCTTTTCAATTGTACCTCGACTACTGAACAATTTGTATGTCCATGTCATCTATTTGTTCATGTGTCATTTCACTATTTGTTCATATATCATTTGTTTGTTCACATTGTTCATGTGTCATCCCATTGTAATTTACCTATATATCCATATCATTATCACTACTGCTGCAACTGTCGACCATCATCAGAAAGATCACTGAAAAATCATTAAAAAAGTCATCGACAATTTTAGGTGATGAACCCTATCAACAATTTAAATTATCGAAATGAAAATCGTGATGAGGCCGTGAATTCTTTTTTTTTTTTTTTTTTGTTACAGGAAAATCCTCCCTACCCTCCTGCAGGTTCAAGGTAACGTCCCTTGCAGAGATCACCAGGGTAGCGAGGAGACTATAACCTGAGAACTTGCCCCGACCTTCCAAGACAAACTCCGCTTAAGTCAGGACTCGCACAGCGGGGTAGTATTGAATCCACACCAAAACAAATTACGCTTAAGTCAGGACTCGCACAGCGGGGTAGTATTGAATCCACACCAAGTGCTGATTAGACAACTTGAGGTCCAACCTCCTAACCTACTACGTTTCGCCCAGGAGATTGGCCCAAGGGGGAGGGAATTGAACTCATGACCTTGGGGCTTAAACCCTGAGCCTTAACCACAATGCCACCCACTCTTGAGGCCATGAATCCAAATAAAATAATCAAATTCATATTTAAGTGCAACTTCAATTCAAATAATGATTTTTTGACTTTTTTAGATCACATCATCTCTTTACATTTTTATACGTTTTTTTCAAAAAAGATTAAAAAAATAATCAACAAATTAACTTTTAACCTTATTTTCAAAATAACCTAAGTACAACACATTTAGCTAGTGTTTGGAAAGTAAGTTGAGAAGGCTATTTTAACCTCGCAGCTGCAATAATAGAAAAGCATATACAAAGAAAAAAAGAAAGACCATGTTGTTAGCTCAGGTCGTCAAATGTCTAAATTGTCCCTTGTGAAGATTAGATTCACACAATTGATGGAACCCAAATACATTTCCCAAGTGGCAATGCCATGGCATTCAACAAGGTCATACTCTTTTTAGGGACATTTTTGTCATTTCATTATTTAACATCATTTTAAATATGATTTTCAATACAACAATCTATAAAAATCCAATCGGTCTTTTTAAATATAAAAATTAAAATAACTTATTAAAATAATTAAATAGTCAGAAAGTCTAAAAGTAACCACTTCCAAAAGGCCTTAAATTTTTTTTTTTGAGAAAACAATTTCAAAAATTAACCATACAAGCTGTCTCTCTGTGCCTCCATTGTTTCAGTCCATCACTCTCTTCTGCCAGTCTCCTCCCACACCACACCATATGGTCTTCTAGCTTCAAACTAGTGGCTGCTCAGCATCTCTCTGCTTTGCTTGGTTCCTTTCTTCCTATATAGCTGGTGAAAACATTCTCTCTCTAAACTCATAGCTGCTCAACATTTCTGCTCTGTTTTGTTCCTATATGCTTGATATATAACATTTGTTCCTTTTGATCTTCTTCTATAGATTTTCCCTTGAAAAAAAATAAAAAAAAATGTCAATTGTGTTCTTTTCAACCCATTATGTTTGATTTCCGTACACTATTTACTTTGATTTGTTGCTCTCTATTAGATTCTTCAATAAATTTAACTGAATTGTTTTCCTCCCTAATTTCACTTTGATTTGTTGCTCTGTGTGTGTGGTGATGTTTAAGTGCTTTCTTCTCTTTTTTTTTTTTTTTTTTTTTTTTTTTTTTTTTGTTTTTTGGTTTTTTTTTTTTTTTTTTTTTTTTTTTCTGTTTTTTTTTTGGTTTTTTTTTTTTTTTTTTTTTTTTTTTTTGATGGGTTTTTGGGGGGTTTTTTTTGGAAAGGCTCGGGATTCGCTATGAGTGTGTGCTGACCTAGTTGGATATGCCATTTAGCGATGAAGCTTTTTCTTTAATTCCTATTATCTCGATGTATTCCTCTTTTTCGATTTGATTAAAGGTCAACCTAGTTAGATATGCCATTTAGCGATGAAGCTTTTTCTTTAATTCCTATTACCTCGATGTATTCCTCTTTTTCTTTAAAAGAAATTGCACTACAACCAATCAAAAGGATATCGAGTTGAGACTGGTTCCCTGGTTCCTTCAAGAGCAGATGAGGGCGATATTGTGCCTAAAACTAATTAGATTTCGATTCTCTGCCCTATGTCATTTAGCAATGAAGCTTTTTCTTTAATTCCTATTACCTTGATGTATTCCTCTTTTTTGAGTTGAGTCCACCAAGTTAGATATGCCTTTTAGTGATAAAGCTCTTTTTTTAATTCTTATTACCTCGATGTATTCCTCTTTTTTTGAGTTGATTAAAGGTCAACCTAGTTAGATGTGCCATGTAGTGATGAAGCTTTTTCCTTAAATGCTATTACCTCGATGTATTCCATTGAGTCCACCAAGTTAGATATGCCTTTTAGTGATAAAGCTCTTTTTTTAATTCTTATTACCTCGATGTATTCCTCTTTTTTTGAGTTGATTAAAGGTCAACCTAGTTAGATGTGCCATGTAGTGATGAAGCTTTTTCCTTAAATGCTATTACCTCGATATATTCCTCTTTTTGAGTTAACAAAACTTCTTTTTCTGATTTAAAAAGAATTTTTTTTTTATGTAAAAAAGGTCTGACATGGCGGAGAATATTGCTTATGCCATTTTGGGGAGAATTGGAAAATATTTGGTTGATCCAATCGTGCTACGGTTGGGATATCTATTTTGCTTCAACAACAACATTGAGAATTTGAAAGATCAGGTGCAGAAGCTTGAAACTATGAGAGATGGGGTGCAACTACAGGTGGATGCCGCCAGGAGAAACGTAGAGATTGTCGGAAATGATGTTGAAGAGTGGATGACTAGTGTGGATAACATCAGGGAAGTGGCAGACAGAATTATTTTAGAAAAAACAGAAATTCAGAAGGGATGTTTGAATCTGAAGTCACGTTATGCGCTGAGCAGGAAAGCAACAAAGAGGACTCAAGTTGCTGTTGAGCTAAGACGAGATGGAAAATTCGAGAAAGTATCATGCTCTGCACTTCCAATGGGGATGGAATCTCTATCCTCGAGGAGTTTTAAGGAATTTGAGTCCCGAGTGTCAACTATGAATGAGATCATTGAGACTCTACAGAATGATCAGATCAGCATGATTGGGATATGCGGGATGCCAGGCGTGGGCAAGACAACAATGGCGAAGGAAGTTGCCAAAAAAGTGAAAGAAGACAATCTGTTTGATGAGATTGTGATGTCAGTTGTAAGCCAAAAGCCAGAGTTGAGTAAGATTCAGAGGGATATTGCAGAAATGTTGGATCTGCAACTTGAAGAGCAAAATCCTATTGTTAGAGCTGGCCGGCTACGGAAGAGACTAGAAAACAATAAGAAAATTCTTGTGATATTGGATGATGTTTGGGCAGAATTTAATGTGGAGGCCCTAGGATTTCCTCTGGGAGGTACCAGTAAAGGTTTCAAGATACTTTTCACATCCCGAAATCGATATCTGTGGAGGAGAGTACAAACGAAAATAGATATCTCACTTGATGTCTTACACGAGGAGGAAGCATGGAATTTGTTTAGGGACAAGGTAGGAAATTCTGCTACAACTCCTGATCTGCAACCAATATCGAAAGAAATTGTGGAGGAATGCGGACGTTTACCTCTTGCACTGGTGACTATTGGAAGTGCACTCCTAAACAAAAGCAAGCATGTATGGAGTGATGCACTTCTTCAACTAAGAATGCCTTGTTCCAAAAGCATTTTGTCAGGAGTGCTTGCAAATGTGTATCGGTCTATAGAGTTGAGTTACACTTATTTAGAGGATGAGGAAGCCAAGTCATTGTTTCTGCTTTGTTGCTTATTTGAAGAGAATTATTATATTCCCATCGAAGATTTGGTTAGATATGGGATGGGGCTACGGTTGTTTGAAGGCATCAATGAACTAGGAGAAGCAAGAGATCGAGTATTTGTGTTGGTTGATCAACTAAAGAGCTGCAATTTGCTGTTAGAAAGTGACATAGACAATTTCATTGATAGTGTACAAGGTGAGCATGTTAAAATGCATGGAGTAATTCGTGATGTTGCCATATCCATTGGATCCAGGGATAAGCGTGTACTTGTGATAAGTGATGGCCTCAAACTGAGAGAGGGACCAAAGAAGGACATGCATGAGCACTACAATTGCATTTCAGTGATAACGGAGAACACTAGGGAGCTTCCGGTGGGGTTTAGAAGCTCAAAACTTGAATTGTTACGGTGCACAAGTCTTTCTTCAAGAATGCCGGACAGTTTCTTTGAGGGGATGAGAGAACTCAAAGTTTTAGATGTGCGGTGCATGATGTCTCGATGGACACCTTTATCACTTCGATTCTTGAGGAACCTTCGAACATTGTGTCTCGATTATCGCTTGGTGGGAGACATATCTGCAATTGGAGAGTTATTGAACCTAGAAATACTCAGCTTTCGTGGTTCCCTCATACAGGGTTTACCAGAAGAAATAGGAAAATTGATTAATCTAAGGTTGTTGGATTTGAGGAAATGTATATATCTCAGTAGAATATCACTGGATGTCATATCAGGCCTAGCCAGATTAGAAGAACTGTACATGAGAGACAGCTTGTTTGGTAATTGGGATGGTGAGGAAGATGTAGGAGGCAAAACAAAAATGAGAAATGCTAGCCTCAGAGAGCTTGAGTCATTGTCCAATTTGAATACTTTAGAGATCAAAATAAGAGATGCAAAAGCTCTTTTGCCAAGAAATTCCAGAGCCCTCTTTGGGAACCTGACGAAATACACAATTTTAATAGGTAACGATTGCGACTGGCCAGTGGGATGCCAACTCCAAAAGCAACTGGTACTCAATCTTGGCACTTGTGTTCCTTTAGAGTACGGGATCAACTGGCTGTTAAAGAATACCGAACTTCTATGTTTACAAGGGGAGGGTTCAAAGGATATGGTAGATGAGTTAGTTCGAGATGGAGTTGAAGGACTGCAACACTTGAAGTCTCTCTCAATTCGTGATTGTGATACACTGGAATGTGTGGTTGATACAATGAATTGGATTACGCCTACTAATACTGCTCCTGCTGTTTTTCCTATTCTGGAAAGTTTGGATATTCTTTGTCTGCCTAAGTTGAGAGAGATATGTCTTGGCCAGCTTCCAGTGGGGTCCTTCAGAAAGCTAAGAGCAGTGAAGGTATCACGTTTACCTGCTTTGACGCATTTTCTGGTGGAGGGTCCAGCTCAAACTCATGTCTGCCTCAGCTACCTGAGATTCATTGACGTGCATCTTTGTTCTAAATTGCAAAATCTGTTTCCACTATCAATTGCAAGAGGTCTCGCGCAACTCCAAGCGCTTAACATATCTTGTTGTGATATGATGGAAGAAGTTATTTGGAAGGAAAGAGGAGATGATAGCATTGGCAATGCAATCACTGCCAAAAAGACTGTGTTCCCCAAGTTAGAAGAAATGCAGCTTGATAGACTTCCAAAGCTCGCTGGTTTCTGTAGAGAGATTGATGAGATCGAGTTCCCTCAATTGAAGAAATTGCACGTTGAAGGTCTACCACAAATCAAATGCCCCTTCCCCAATAACAGCCATATGTCATCAGATTCAGAAGGAAACCACAATGCTTTTATGCAATCTATTTTCCCCCCAAAGGTATGTGTTTAGGTTTTTCTTTTGCTATTGTTTTGCTTTGCCTTTCTTTTTTTTTAGTGTGAATAAAGAAAGTACTCACTCTACTCTTAGGAGAACAAGAATCTGCTATGCTGATTTAATGGAAGTGTCTTGGCTGATTCTCACATAAAAATTGACTGATCTATTCTAGCATCTCTGCATTGTTGTAATGTAATTTTTTTTGCTATAAAAAAGCCCAAAGGACCTTTTTTAAAGAAAAAAATAAAAAATAAAAAATAAAATCCAAATCTATTTGAGGGAAGAAATTCCAAATTTAGAAGTAAATCAAGTTACTACTGTGTTGTAAATATTTTAACAAATTATAACTACAATATTATATAAATGCCAAGAAAACTTCTGCAATAGAAAAAATGTTTGAACATGAAAAAGAGAAGATGTACTGAAAACATCTGAATTTCGAAGAAAGAGAAGCAGAAATAAAGGATTGTAAAGAATATGTGCATAACGAAGCATGTAAAGATTTTACCAAGACAAGCAAATAGGTCATCCTTGGAATCTCATGTATGCTTTCTAATGTATGTCAGTCTTCCAACCTATTGAGATACGATCATACAATGAGCGTAAATTTTTCTGTTTCTTTTTCTGCATCTGGCCCGTGGTTAGCTACCTATGAACCAACTATAAAAAGACCTCCAAACCAGTTGACCGGCCAATTGCAAGTATAACATCAGCTCTATATAAATTTTTGGGGAAAAAAAATCTGCAGGCACTTAAAAAATTTGCAAACTTTGTCTACAAAATATTGTATATAACTGCATAGTGCACCAGAGTGGTGTGCATCTGTTACATATAATCCCTCATCCTACAAAGTGACCTGCATTCTGGCCTGTAACATTACCACGCAATTTAAGAAGGCATTTAATCACAAGAGACATCATTTTGCAAATTCTTTTATTTTTTTGGGTTCGTATAGCACTACTAGGAAGGAAAAGTACTACCAGTATCCAAGTTACTGAGTGGTCAATGTTCTATTCGCCCTTGTAAATTCTCAAAATCATATTGCTTATGGATAAAACAGGACTAGAATGATCTAGTATGCCCTAAATGGCAAAATACAAACCCCCACTTTGTCTTCCACATTTCTGAACCCTCTTAGCCTATCACATTTCACACACCAGCGTCTCAAAAGTTTATGCCTCACCCATGTTATGCCAAAACCAGGTTAACATCTTTGCAAGCTTGATATCACATGGGGAAGAGAAGAGAAGAAGCAATTTTACTTTATTTGGGTAGGCAGCCTATTCTTTCCCTTGAAAGATTTCAAAATCAGTCTAAGGGTGTTGCCAAATTTTCATCAGTAGGAGTCCCTGTAAATGCTGTAATTTGTTGGTATTTTCATATCAATTCAAGTTGTTGAATTTTTGGTCCATAATTTAAGAATTAGCACTAAAGAAAGTTTTAAGTAACTTGGTATTTTATTATGTTTTCATGTTTGAATTCTCATTTCCAATGCTTTCTAAAAATTCATAGAAGTCCTATGGAGCACTATAGTTTTATATTTCCTGATCTTAAAGAAACAAGGTATTTCGCACTATAGATCCTCATTGACTACTAAAAGCTTTAAATATCATGAAAATGAGAGTGAAATTCTAGCACGTTTAACATTTGGCGGCTTGTTAGCAGGTTGCATTCCCTAGTTTGGAGGTGCTAGAACTTGAGTTTCTTGACACTTTGGAAGGTTTGGCACAGGATCCACTGCCAGTGGGGTCTTTGTGTAAACTTAGAAAAATTAATGTAGTCAACTGTGACGAACTGGTAAATGTGGTTCCATCAAAATTGCTAGCGAGGCTGCGAAATCTTGAAGAACTCACTGTAGAGGACTGCAGGTCAGTGGAGAAGGTATTTGACTTGGAAGGGCTGGATATTAAGGAAGGAGATTCAGATATGCTCTCTCAATTGAAATCTGTCAAATTAATATCTCTACCCAAACTGAACCATATTTCAAAGAGAGATCTCATTGGATTTATGTATATTCCGAGACTAAGTACTCTGCATGTTCATGATTGTAATAGCTTGATGTATCTATTCTCACCAGCCATGATGAAAAGCATTCCACAACTCCGAGTATTGGAGATAAGAAGCTGTAAGATGATGTCAGGAATTGTTGCAGAAAGCAATGGGAAAGGTGAAAGTTCAGTCCACAAAATTGAGTTCCCTCAATTGAAACTTTTGCGTCTTTATGATCTGTCAAACCTTGTGAGTTTCTTTCCCAAAGTGATTGATACTGTGGTTGCAACAAATGGCAGCCATCAGAACTCTCTTCAACCTCTCTTCAATGAGAAGGTAGACGGAACAAATTTCCATATGCATGTCACTGGTTTTTTGTCACAGTTTCTAGACTTTTGCCAACTTTTCTAGACTTCCCGAAAATGTCAAATTCTCTCTAACAAATGCTAATACTTTTTAGTGGTGTGCTTGTTAATGCATTTGTTGGGTTTGCAGGTCGCATTTCCTATCTTGGAGGAATTGGAACTTGGTGGATTGCAGAACACAAATGACATATGGTGCAGCCAACTTCTGCCTGGCTCATTCCATAAACTAAAATTAATGAGTGTTTCAAATTGTGGCAGTTTGCGAAGTCTATTCTCTCCTTTCATGGCCAGATATCTTGTGAACCTTCAAAAATTAATCATAGATGATTGCTTGACAATGGAGGAAGCAGTTGCAAAGGAGGAAGATGAAGTCAGAGGTACAGGAAAGATTTATAAAACTCTATTCCCTCAGTTGAACCATTTGGAACTCAGAGGTCTACCAAAGCTTGGGAGCTTTTGCCACGTTACTCATGACTGGGAATTACCATTAGTGGAGTATGTGCATACCCATAATTGCCCTGAATTGAAGACCTACTCACCTGGATTCCTACGCTCCTCAAACATACAACTCGGATCTGGAGAAGAATCGGCTCAGATGGATCACTTCAAAAACACCTTGCAATACTTTTCTGGAAAGGTTTGTTACCCATACTCTTTTAACATTTCTTCTCTCTCTCTCTCTCTCTCTCTCTGTTTTTTGTTTTCTGGCAAACAAACCTTTATTAGTTTTCTTCTGTTAAGTACATTTGTAGAATATTTTAACTATAAAAGAATATTAAGCCATGTTTTGGTCAGTATATAAAGGAACAAGCAACAAGGTCCAGACAGTGGAAAAAAAAATTATTTTGATGAAAATACAAAATTTAAAAGTTGATCAAATAATGGTATGGTAGCTAGAAATAGTGTACTGTACAAGTAAATTTACAATTAAAAGTTGCATCTGAAAAACAAAATTTAATTCTTTGAACACGTCCTGCCCATCTTCAAAATCATTTATAAGTTACAACTGATTCAATTATCTTGCAACCAAACACGGTTTACTTTCATCAAAGCCTTATGAGCCTAGTTTTGTCACTTGATTAGATGCACATCTTTCAAGCCTTAGAAACCTCTTTTCTATGATTAAATTTACATTTGATTGTTTCCTCCACTAGGAGAAAAACAAATATATATATAAAATTTATCCAAAAAAAAAAAGGAATTATATATATATATGAAAAAAATACTATACCAACATTTTTGCTAATGGAATGAAATGAAGATTTTCCCCCACCCATACACACAAGCACAGACACACACACACACACACCACTCTAGTAGTACGAGGACTAGATATGAGTGAGTCCAACAATCTTTAAAAACTTCTACAAATTTGATACAATACTCATCAAATTTCTTTCCTGAATAGTATATTTGAAGACTTACAAGAGAAACAAAACCAGCACCAGAATACCAGCGGAGATTCCAGATCAAGTCTGAACTTTGGGTGCCGTTCCAAAGTTTTCATGTTAAAGCAGCTAATGTCCATATTTCCTTGAGCTAAACCTTGGGGAAGCAAATCACGAGCATTCATCAAACCCACTGGAAAAAAGAAAAAAAAATCTGCCCAAGCACTGCTGGAACAATTTTCTTTTCACAATTCTATTTTGCATTTTCTTCATCTATTCATCTGTTATCAGAATCTTATGATTCACGATTCGATTCGCAATTTTTGCAAAATCGATACGAATCTATGAGTGAATTGATTTTGTAAGTGAATCTCTAGTGAATCACACGATTTACAATCAATTCACGATTCGATTCACTTTTTACGATTCATGCAATTTTTGAAATTATTATGTCCGACATATTTTTAACTCTTTTTTTCTCCATCTTTTTAGTGAAAATGATATAATACAACTTCTAATAGCGTTTAATATCAAAATAACCAATATATATACATGATTTGTTATTATTTTAGTAATCATGGAGTTTTTAATAGGATCCAATTAGACCCAACATATTTTTAACCTTTCTTTTCATTTTTTTTCCTTTAAAAAATCATAATATATCTTCTAAACATGTTTAAGATTAAAGTTACATTATGAATTATCTATTGTTATTTTATTAAATTGAATATTACATGTATGAGGTCAGTTATACATTTTAAAATGCTTTTAGCCTTTAAAATAAAGAAAAATGTTTCAAACCCCCTTTCCCTCCCACCTCCTTTGACCCCCTTTCAATCCCATTGGCCAGTTTTTTATTTTTTTTCCTTCTCCTCCAATCACCACCCGCCATGTGTGTGTGGGGGTGGTGATTGGAGGGGGTCTCTATCAATGCTGTAAAATAAAATATTCAAAATAATTCTTTCTTATTATTTAATCACTATTACTTAGAAAAGTATGTGTGCTTATTGTTCAAATATCAATATCGTTGTTAATTATTGTTACTTTGGAAATTGATAGTTTGTTTATTTGATTATTATCTTTATTAAGAATGGTTGATAAGAAATATCTATAAAAAAAAAAGAAGGTAAGATGGTGATCTTACATAGGAATCTTTATGTAGAAAATTAATGTATAGATGTTATTGATTGATTGATATCAAATGACTACAATGACTCTCCTATATATAGGAGAGGAAGAGAATACTAACACACTACTAACACACTTACCTACCACACTACACTCACCTACCACACTACACTTACCTACCACACTACATAAAATATTCTAACAGCCCCCCTCAAACTCAAGGGGGATAGGAACCAACCAACTTGAGTTTGGAGAGAGTAACAAAACAGGAAAATAAAATGACAAATAAAATAAAAGTGGATAGGAGACACCGTAGGGTCGTGTCAGACCGTTGTAGAAGACAGTTTTATGGGGTCATGTCGGACCGTTGTAGAAGATAGTTTATGGGGTCATATCGGACCGATGTAGAAAACAGTTTATGGGTCATGTCGGACCGTTGGAGAAAACAGTTTACTGGGTCATGTCGGACCGTTGTAGAAAACAGTTTACTGGGTCATGTCGGACCGTTGGAAAAAACAGTTTACTGGGTCATGTCGGACCGTTGTAGAAAAATAGTTTACTGGGTCATGTCGGACCGTTGTAGTAGAGAACCGAAATCAATGTCGGAACAGTTTACCGAGTCTTGTCGGACCCATATAGGAGCTAACCGGAATCAATGTCGGGACAGTTTACAGAGTCTTGTCGGACCCATATAGGAGCTAACCGGAATCAAAGTCGGGACAGTTTACAGAGTCTTGTCGGACCCTTAAAAGGCGTGCCCAATCTTATCAAAAAGGCGTGCCATCAAAAGGTGTGCCCGACAGCCATCAAAAGTCGAGCCATCAAAAGGCGTGCCATCAAAAGGTGTGCCCGACAGCCATCAAAAGTCGAGCCATCAAAAAGCGCGCCGATTTGTCGTCTAGCGTTGAGAGGCGCGTGATACGCGCGTCTGCCTTGCCTATTTATACCAAGGCGAGGCTGCTGCTTATGCAGAACAAAACATCTGCTGAAAAATCCTTTGAAAAAACTCTTCATTTTGTTGAGAGAGATACTGTGTCACTCTGTTGCCCAGAAAATGGCTTCTTCTTCCCGTTCTGCTCCCCAGAATATAGCCTCTTCGTCCCGTGGTCTTACCCTCTTTCCTGACCTCAACGAGGCCACAACCCAGAATATGGCCCTTGAACCTCAACCAAGCGCCCCTGGGCCAAGCGCCCCTGGGCCTAGCCCCCCTGGTTTTGCGCCTTTGAACTTTCCGATGCTGTCTGTGGAGCAAAGAATGGCTGCACAATCGGATATTGAGGCGAATTATTACACACTGAAGTCATGTGTTGAGACCATGACTGCGGTCTCAAACCTGTCGCACCGGCTTCAGAGTAGGACAAATGAGGTGCAGCAGTTAAACGCCCAACTGGCTCTGCTCCAGGGCATGTATAAGGATGCCCGAGCAGAGATATGTGGGCTGAAGGCAGAAAATAAGGAACTGAAGCGGAAGGCCACCGTGATGCTCAGATTTGGAGGGCCGCCATATGTGACGGTTGAGGAGCAACGGGAAGTTAACGTGCTCGGCGGCGTGGGAAACACGGAGGCAGAACCGGCAAGGGCCGCCCAAGACAAAGGCAAGAAGAAGAGAACAGCTGAAGAGGCGAAGAAATAAGGTCGGTTTTTGTTGTGGTGGTAGTAGGTTGTGGTTGGAGATTGTTTGGCTTTTTTTTTTTTTTTTTTTTTTTTTTTTTGTGTAAAGTGGTGATCGGGTTTGATCCCCGGCATGAATAAAATAAGGTTGGTGTGCAAATCTGAATGGTATGAATTTGGTATAAATTTGATTTGAAAAAGATTAAAAATAATGTGAAAGAAAAAATAAAGAAAGAAATTGGACGGATGAGCATTACCGACTCATGAAATACTTCGTTTAATACAACTTCTTTAGCTGCTGGCCTCTCAAACCGTTCCAAAATGCAGCTGCATTCACTACTTTCTTACCCGGAAGCTGAACCTCCAGTACCTCAAGTGCTGTGTGCCTACTGCATGGGAATATCAATGCACCTTTACTGAAAGTCACATTATCAACTTCGAGACCCTGAACATTGTCACTGCTGCAAACTCTTGTAGTAATAATTTTAAGCTCCAGAATATTCTGCTGACCACTTCCACTGTTGACGGCCACTACTCTAGCTCGGGTCCCCGGCCACCCTGAAAATGCCTGAACCTTGTTATGTAGGACTATAGCTTCTTGATCAAAGGACAGCCATGACTCCTCTGGACTAATCTTTGGAGCCAAAGTAGCTTGAGAGTCATCCTGAGGTTGTGCTTTCACCCTTGCTGATCCGTCAAATATAGAGGGAAGCTCATGGATCAGAAGTTTAGATCCTTGAGAAAATAGAAAAGCAAGTAAATCTGGTGCCTTAATCTGATTATCAACTTCCATTCTTTCACAAGCAATGATAGGTCCAGCATCCAATGCCCGAATGGTGAATGCTAACGATACTCCCGTTTCTTTTACGCCATCCTGCAAAGCTCTTTGAACAGGAGCAGCACCACTGTACAGAGGCAGCAGGCTTGGGTGTATGTTGACTGTCCCCAATGGAGGAATCTTGAGAAACTTGTTAGGTAAAATATTCCCGTATGCTGCTGTAATGCAAAGCTCTGGCTGCAGAGCTTTTAAATTGGACAAGAATGTTTCCTCACCAGCTCTTTCAGGTGTGAAAATCAAATCAGAAGGAAAGCCTCTATCAAGAGCATGCTGTGCCAAGGGTGGGGAGCTTTGCTCCCATATGTGCTAATCTAACAACTAACAACTAACATTTGCCAATCAAAAAAAAAGAGCATGCTGTGCCACTGGTGAAGGCATCACCTTTCTTCCTCGGTCTCTTCCAGAAGGAGGTTGAGTAACAATTGCAGCAACCTCAAATAAAGAGCCTGGGGCAGAAGATGCATCGAAAAGAGCATCAAGAACAGAAGCAGAGACTTGAGGAGAACCGAGGAAGACGAGTTGCTTCTTTTGAGTAGAAGAGTTGGCAGAGGAAGACAAACAATGGGTTGCGTTGAAACAGCAAAAGCGTCGAAGCATTAGTGAAGACGATAATAAGTACATTCCTTTTTTTCTTGTTCGACTCAAAGCCTCTGCTGGCTACCGAATCTATTTCATCTCCTGCTACAATTTACACAGCTTTTTCTACTCAGGAAGAGGAACAACTGGTGCGGGAGAGTTCGGTGTGCTTAACCCAAGGATGGGAAGATGTTGTCCCAGTTGGGTTTGTAGAGAATGAAAAACTAGAACTAAACACAGAAGGGGATGATCCAAATATAGGTGAAATTGATAGAGATTACAACAGAATAGGTTGAGGTCCGGCGGACGGCCAAGGCAAGGTTGCCGCCCGCCGGTAAGGCGAAGAACACCAAGAGCTTAACCTATAGCTCTGATACCATGTAGAAAATTAATGTATAGATGTTATTGATTGATTGATATCAAATGACTACAATGACTCTCCTATATATAGGAGAGGAAGAGAATACTAACACACTACTAACACACTTACCTACCACACTACACTCACCTACCACACTACACTTACCTACCACACTACATAAAATATTCTAACACTTTATTAACTTCTTACCTATTAAACTATGTGATTATTAATCAAAATAACATTTGCATTGATTTTAGTCTAAATATTTCATTTTCATAAAATATATTTAACATCCAAATGTGTAGATATATGTTTTTAAGTAATTTAGAAAAAGTGGTTGAATCTTTATGATTCACGATTCGATTTGGTACGAGGCCATTTTGATTCACGATACAAATTCCGATTTGACAACTATGTTCTTAATTTTATTTTTCCAAAATTTTTGTTACAAAAATATAGTAAATGTATGCAAACATGGGCCATGAGTCCAAAATGCGACTTTGATAGGCAATCTATTAGTTTTGTTTTTGGTATTCTTCCTCTGATTCATTATGTCTTTGCATATTTTTTTCATCAATCAAGAGTGCTTTCTATGAAAATTTATCTACTGTTATTCCTGAAACAGCAACAAGAAGAAGAGAAAGAAGACGATGAGGATGAGGAGGGGATGAAAAGGGAAAAGAAGGAGAAGAAGAAGAACAAGAAGAAGAAGTAAGCTGCATTCTAGTTTTCTATACATTTTCTACATTTAATTTGTTTTCAAGCATTTTTATTGTTTTCAAAATTTTTTGGGGTAGTATTTCTTTCATTAAGAAGTATATGAAGAAGTTAAAAATAGAAATGATGACCATGACTGAGGCAGGTTTTGAAAATCTGGTTTTCACCATGTTTGTTCTAAACTCCTCGAACTCTTATGATCTTCACTAGTCATGTCAATCACACGAACGCGATCACTCTCCAAGCTACTGTTTCTAGTTAGGCTAGAATATCAACATTGTCAGACTCCCTTTGGGAATGCCTCAATGCGCTTCCACATTTATTTCAAGTCTGAATATTTCAAGTCTGAACAAGACCGTCAAATAGCTCTCCAGCCAAACAACTACTATGCCTATCGTGTTGTAGAAGCCAATGATAAATTAGCCTTTGTGATAGTATCAGTTGGACATACGAGAACATGTCTTGTAATAGAGAAGTTTTTGCTCTCATTCCAACACAGCAAATAAGATTCCCTGATGTATTAGAGAAGGTAGGATAGGAATATTATCAAATTGATTGATACATGTAACTTGGTTTGCAGATATCGGGGCATGATGGGGGAACCGGAGCCAGCCCTATAAGTTCCATAAAGCATGCTGGTGGTCGTTGGGAACTTGGGCTTACAGCGCATCAGGTTTGCATACAACTTTAAATAAATGGTTCAGATTTCTTCCTTCAATTTCTCGTGAATTACTTCAGGTTCTAAATGTTTAGAGATAACTTCTTTACAGACACTCATTGAAAATGGACTGAGAGAGGGTCATTCTTATAGTTGACGGAGGCTTCAAAAGTGGGTTTGATGTCCTAATGGCTGGAGCAATGGGTGCTGATGAGTATGGGTTTGGTTCTGTAGCAATGATTGCTACTGGATGTGTTATGGCTCGCATCTGTCACACAAATAATTGTCCGGTTGGTGTTGCCAATGAGCTATTAAACACAACAATGTATTGTGTTCAAATTCCCATGCTCTTTCTAAGGTACCTGCTTGTGTCTGCTTATTTTCCTTGTCTAATGACTAATTACATATTTCGGAGGGAAGAACCACGAGCTCGTTTCCCTGGCTTGCCTGGTGATCTTGTCCACTTCTTTCCATATGTTGCTGAAGTGGTAACTATATGCTAGCCCTATTTGGTGCAGCTTAAAAGCTGCTTATTTCAGCTTTCAGCTTAATTTAAGCTATTTTGATGTGTTTGGTTTAGTTTATAGCTTTTTGGAAGTCAGAAATCAGCTTATACTTTGAGTGGGCAGGAGATGCTTAATTTATAAGTCAGAAATCAGCTTATGTTCATAGTTATAAGCTATAAACTGTTTAGGCATAAGCTATAAGCACTTTCCCACAGCTCTACCAAATAGGGCCGCTGTCTTTTTGGATGTTTGATGGATTTAGTGCTTCCATGCCTAGAGTCTCCAGTTTGACCTTTTCATCTATTCTGTTATATAAAACAACACTAGAGGTTGTCTGACCAGCAGTTTGGTATGGGAGAAATTGTGGTCTGACAGGAGGCTAAAAGCCAATGCTGCCACTTGGAAAAATCTTTTAAAAATGTGTGACAAAAATAGTGGCAGAGGTAATGGGGGTATAGCTGCACTTAAAAAATAGTTCATGAATGCCTATCTGCATAACAGGTGGCACCTCCCTAGTTTTATTGTATGTCAATTGAGTGTTTACTTGATTTATAACAGTTAAAAATAAAAGAAGAAATCTAAGAAGGAAGGAAGAAGATGATAGAACAGAGAAGATGAGAGAAGAACAACGTTAGGAGGCACAAAACCTAATCAAAAATTAGTTTGTCCTCTCACTAGGTATATTTATATCAATAAGTGATAAGTAGACAATTACACAACTACCCTTCATCTAATCTTAACACTCCCCCTCAAGTTGGTACATAGATATCTCTTACACCCAACTTGTACACAATGGGATGAAAAACCTTACTACGTAACCCTTTAGTAAATATATCAGCCAATTGTTCTGCTGGTTGCACAAAAGACATACAAATCACTCCACTGTTGATTTTCTCCTTGATAAAATGTTTGTCAATCTCAATGTGCTTTGTTTTATCACGCTGAATTGGATTATGAGCAATGTTAATAGCAGCCTTATTGTCACAATACAATCTCGAGGGAGAGATATCTTCTGCAGCAGGAATCAGTATCCATATTGAATAGTGAAGAGAGAGAGAATGAGGTTGAGTGTTTTTGGTGGGGGAGCTTCTGAGCTGCGAATCGAACAGAAGCTTATCACCATTCAGGTGGATACTGAATCCAGAGGAGGTTTAGTGGAGATCATTGAGAGGAATCGACTTCGAAGTTACAATTTGAAGATAGATCTGGGGGGTGTTTCTTGGGCCATTAAAGCCTTGCGACAGGTATGGAGCCAGCATCATGATCGATCTTTCTTCTCCAAATATACAAGCAGTTCAGCAGTTTTTTGGGTTCAAAAATACAGTAACAAGGGAGGTATTTTTGTTGAGGTGTCAAAATGGGAGGCTGGGGTGAAACGCAACAACATCATCATTCCAGCAGGGGTAGATGGTCAGGGATGGCAGGCAATGGCCAAGATGCTGGAACGAGTCATCCATGGAGGTAACAGGGTTTCGGATGTAGAAAGGAATGTAAGGTCTACAGATAAGGGGGGCCATAATATAAATAATCAATCTGTATTCAGTAGCCGTAGGAGAAATTTAGAAGGAAATAGGTTTACTCTTCAAAAAACAGGGGCAAATAGAGTTGTCTCTTATGCTGATGTGCTTAAGTCTCGATCAATTATTTCGGAGGGCAATGATTTCTGTTTGGAGATGTGCAAGGTGGTGGTCTGTACCAGAACTGACTTCTTTGACGACTGGGTTCAGATTGAACAGGAATTAAATAGGTCGTTTAAATCCTCAATTGTTTTGAGACCTTTTCAATTAAATAAGGCTTTGTTTTTTGCAAAGAGTTCTGAGGAAGCTGATTACTATGGTGAACAAGGACTGTGTTTTTTTCATAAAAGTATTGCTGTGAGATTGGATAGGTGGTCGGAGGAGGTATTTAGTAAGGATACAGTCATCGTTTCAAATGGAGGTTGGATATCTGTCTGTGATTTGCCTTTTGATTTCTGGAAGGACAGAGTTTTTGAGTGGATTGGGTCAAAATGTGGTGGGTTGATTGAGGTTGATCGCAGAACCAGGAATTTTGGAAATCTCTTCGAGGCTCGACTGAAGGTTAGAGGATATGGAAATGGCTTCCTACCTGCAAAACTCCATGTTCAGCTCGATGGGATCTCGGTGGTTGTGCGTTTGAAGGCTTTATCTAAGCTTGTCGGAAGAAGGGAGGTTCGTCGGCGATGGAGTTTTTCGGGTGAACCCAGCGCCGGAGAAGGGGAAGACGAGGAGCCTCAGGGGACAAGCTCGACACGTGGCTCGTAGAAGATGAGAAGGCAGTTGGGTGACATGATCGATGGGGATGAAGATAATGGAGGAATTTCAAAGGTCGATCGGGGAAGAGGGCCTGGGAAGAATAAGGTGAATGGGCTCCTTTTTAATTATAATGGGCCTGGTAAGGAAGTGGGCTCAACCCACGAAGTGTTAGTATCAGGTAACAGCCTCGTTGATGGGCCACAGATCTCAGTCCCAGATGCTTGCCATACTCATAAGGATAAGGGCCCAATTGATTTTGAAAATTTAACAATTGGGCTGCCTCTTGATAGGGGCCCAAATATTTTTGAAGGCCCTAAAGTCTCCTTTGCCAACCCGATTGAGGTTTCGGAGTCGGGTTTCAAACAGGTTACAGGGTTCGATGGAGAAGAGGGTCGTCGAAGTAGCTCTGCGATGAAGGAGGTCAGTCAATTTCTACCATGCGAAGGCTCAGCTCAAGTCGATCGTGCTATACAACCCATTCGCCGAGAGATATATACAGAGGAGAATCATTTGGGGCTGGCAGATATTGTCGATAGATCAGTGGGGGATTTACAGGGATTCAATGGGAGGACGGAGGCTGGAATTCAGGAATTGATGGAGGTGATAAGGAGCTCGGAAAAGCAGATTAATGAGGTGGAAGAGGGCCATTTCGAGATACACGAAGTATTGCAGAATTTGGAGGATTATGGATCATCTACAAGCTCGGAATCGAAGTCTGAAGGGGAAATTAGTGAGGGTGAGCAAGTAGATAGTGACTGGGATCTCAACCGTTTCTTTCATGTAGACTGTACCACTTTGGATGAGGATTTCGGTAAGGCTCCTGAAGCTTTGAATCAGGACAGTCCTTCTGCTACCCAAGGTTCAACTGTTTCACCTGTCCAAGAGGCGTTACATGTTATTCCAGATTTTTCTTATTCTGGGGATGGGGTTCGGGGTGGGAAGTCTTTGCCTCTTCAGTCCAACTCCTTTTGTACTGTTCACGATGTCTCCTTTGTTGATACTGTTTTACAAGGGGTTACAGCTGATATCCCGAGGGCCACGGTGATGCAATCTACCTCAGTGTCTGAGTCCTTATGTGCAACTATATCTCAAGGTCAGATGAATGATAGTCAGTGTAGGATTTTCAGGAATCATTTTGACAAGGGGGGCCAGGGTTTTAGAGGAGAGAAGGAAGAAACAGAAAGATGGTTGAACGAGTTGAGCAAGTATGCAACCTGCCCAATTGAGAAGAGTGAGATTCCTCATTTTTTGCAACTTTTGTAGGTCATGGGGTTGTCATTAGTTAGAATTAAGGATATGTTTGGGTCGGGTAGGGTGAGTAATAGATCTACGAGGGGGTCAGCTGTTAGAAAGGAAGGTGATAGTAGTAAAAAGGGGGCTAGGGAATTAAAGAATCTAGCAAGTTCAGTGAATTACGAGAGGAGAAGTGGGGCGGGTAGGGGAGATAAGGTTTCCTTATGAAGATTTTTAGCTGGAATATGAGGGGTCTGGGCTCTCGGAAAAAGAGGGGTGTTATCAAGGATTTTCTTAGACATCATCAACCGGACATTGTTGTTTTACAGGAGACCAAAGTAGAAAAATGTGAGAGAAGGTTTATGCAAAGCCTTTGGGGGGTTAGACATAGGAGATGGGTGTGTTTGCCTGCAAGTGGTAGATCAGGGGGTGTTTTGATATTGTGGGATGAGAGAATTGTTTCTGAGTGTGAAACAATAGTGGGGGAGTTTTCGCTATCAATTAGGTTTAGGAACTTAGATAATTCGGAGTGGTGGTTGACAGGTGTTTATGGCCCTAACAGGCCTTCTAGGAGAAAGGACTTTTGGGAGGAGATCGCCGGATTATTTGGGTTGTGTTCACCAAATTGGTGTGTTGGGGGGGATTTTAATGTGGTTAGAACGGTTTCAGAAAAACTTAATGGGATTAGAACGACTAGGGGGATGAGAGATTTTGACTCGTTCATTCGAGGGTGTGAGTTGGTAGATCCTCCTTTGTGTAATACCAGATTTACTTGGTCTAATCTCCAGGAGAATTTGGTGTGCTGCCGATTGGATAGATTTTTATATTCTTTGGGGTGGGATGGGGTTTTTCCCAATTTAAGACAGGAATCGTTGCCTAGAGTAGTTTCAGATCATTGTCCTATTGTGCTCGAAAGTTGTCCATTAAAATGGGGTCCGACGCCTTTTAGATTTGAGAATATGTGGTTGGAGCATGCAGGTTTTAAGCGAAATTTTGAGGAATGGTGGTCCAATGCTAGTTGTCACGGTTGGGAAGGTTTTAAATTTATGAGAAAGTTGAAGATGGTCAAGGAGAAGGTAAAGTGTTGGAATAGGGAGGTGTTTGGGATTTTGGCATCTTCAAAAAAGGAGGTGATGAGTAGAATAGTAGAGTTAGATGATTTGGAGGCGCAGGGGGGTTTAGCTGAGGCATTGAGAAAGGAAAGATCTGAGTGTAGATTGAAACTGGAGGAGATGACTTTTAGGGAGCAAATTTATTGGGCTCAAAAAGCAAAAGATTAAATGGTTAAAGGAAGGGGACGTTAGTTCAAAATTTTTTCACAAGGTGGCAGACGAGAAAAGAAAAAAGAAGTTCATCAAGAGATTAGAATTAAGTCCAGGGGTTGTGGAGGACAGGGAGAATCAGATTGTCAGTGGCATTTATGAGTTTTATTCCCAACTTTATTCGAAGGAAGAGATGAGTAGACCGGGGATTGAAGGACTAGAATGGGGAACCATTGATCTGGAAATTGCAATATGGCTTGAAAGGCCTTTTGATGAAACAGAAATTCGAGAGGCGGTTTTTGATTGTGAGAGAGATAAAGCTCCAGGTCCGGATGGTTTTTCTATGGCTGTCTTTCAAGATTGTTGGGAGGTGGTGAAAGGGGATTTGTTGAGAGTGTTTTTGGAATTTTATGAGTCGGGAATTGTTAATTTGAGCTCGAATGCCACATTCATCTGTTTAATTCCTAAGAGAGTCAATGCTGTTAGAATTGGAGATTTTAGGCCTATTAGTTTGGTAACGTCATTGTATAAGATTTTGGGAAAGGTTTTATCAAAAAGACTAAGGATGTCTTTAGGGGATACGGTGTCTAGGGTGCAAGGGGCTTTTGTGAAAGGTAGACAAATTTTAGATATTGCCTTAGTGGCAAATGAAGTTGTAGGAAATTAATGTATTGATATTATTGATTGATTGATATGTACAATGTGTTTACAAGAGCTCTCTTTTATAGAGAGAAATGGGATACAATGGAGCCATAATTAATTGAGCAATAAGAACTAAATGGAGTACTAAACTAAATGGAGCACTCACTAAACTAAATGGAGCACTAAACTAAATGAAGCACTCACTAAACTAAATGGAGCACTAAACTAAATCACTAACTATATGGGGCAAGTGGAGTAGGTGTAGGAATTGTTACATTCAACAGCCCCCCTCAAACTCAAGGGGGTTAGGAACTAACCAACTTGAGTTTGGAGAGAGTAACAAAACAGGAAAAATAATCTGACAAATAAAAGTAGATAGGAGACACTGTATGGTCGTGTCAGACCGTTGTAGAAGACAGTTTATGGGGTCATGTCGGACCGTTGTAGAAAACAGTTTACGGGGTCATGTCGGACCGTTGTAGAAAACAGTTTACTGGGTCATGTCGGACCGTTGTAGAAAACAGTTTACTGGGTCATGTCGGACCGTTGTAGCAGAGAACCGAAAGCAATGTCAGAACAGTTTACAGAGTCTTGTCGGACTCATAAAGGAGCTAACCGGAATCAAAGTCGGGACAGTTTACCGAGTCTTGTCGGACCCATATAGGAGCTAACCGGAATCAATGTCGGGACAGTTTACAGAGTCTTGTCGGACCCATATAGGAGCTAACCGGAATCAATGTCGGGACAGTTTACAGAGTCTTGTCGGACCCTCAAAAGGCATGCCCAATCTTATCAAAAGGCGTGCCATCAAAAGGCGTGCCATCAAAAGGCGCGCCGAGCGGCGCGCGATACGCGTGTCTGCCTTGCCTATTTAAACCAAGGCGAGGCTGCCGCTGATGCAGAGCAAACCAGCTGAAAAAACTTTTCGTTCTCTCTGTAACACTTCTGAGAGAGATAATCTGTAACACGCTGTTGCTCTAAAAATGGCTTCTTCTTCCCGTCCCGTTACCCAGAACATAGCCTCTTCGTCCCGTGGTCTTACTCTCTTTCCCGACCTCAATGAGGCCACAACCCAGAATATAGCCCTTGAACCTCAACCAAGTGCCCCTGGACCAAGCGCCCCTGATTTTACGCCGTTGAACTTTCCAATGGTGTCAGTGGAGGAGAAAATGGCTGCTCAATCTGATATTGAAGCCAATCATTATACTTTGAGGTCTTGTGTTGAGACAATGACGGCGGTCAACAACCTGTCGCACCGGCTTCAGAGTAGAACAAATGAGGTGCAGCAGGTAAAAGCCCAACTGGCTCTGCTCCAGAGCATGTATACGGATGCCCGAGCAGAGATATGTGTGCTCAAGGCAGAAAACAAAGAACTGAAGCGGAAGGCCACCGTGATGCTCAGATTTGGAGGGCCACCATATGTGACAGTTGAGGAGCAACGGGAAGTGAACGTGCTCGGCGGCGTGGGAAACACGGAGGCAGCACCGGCAAGGGACGCCCAAGACAAAGGTAAAAAGAAGAGAACAGCTGAAGAGGCGAAAAAATAAGGCCAGTTTTTGTTGTGTGGGTTGTGGTTGATTTGTTTTGGTGAGGTTTTTTTTTTTTTTTTTTTTTTTTTTTTTTTTGGTTGTAAAAATGTGATCGGGGTTGATCCCCGAGATGAATAAATGACAAGTTTGGAAAATGTTGTTGGTGGTGTTTTGTTTAAGAATAAAAATAAAATAAAAGAAAATAATGGATAAAGAAAATAAAGAAATAAAAAGATGGGACTTTAATAAGATCTTTCAGAACAACAGTTGCTGTCCCCTGGAGTCTTTCCCTGAGGAAGATGGGCTTTCTGCTGTAAACTTCAACATGAAGTGCCAAATCTTGGAAGTTTGGCTCTGAGTTGTCGACCAAAGCCGAAAACTTTGTTTTCCAAACTGGTTTTGCAGTTCCAGAAATATCAATCCTGCTGCAGTATTTGTTGTTGGGATCAATCCACCCAACAGCATGTGCTGGAGCTTAAACAGCGCTGATGTTCTCCGGAGCCCACGAGCCGAAATCAAGCATACTTCCACTATCTGATGATTGTGTGGAGAAACAGAGCTTCCACATTCAACCTGAGATCTCTGAACAGCACTCCTCACACAATCCCCACAATCAGCACCTCCCAAATCACCCTCACACTGTCCCCACACATACACAGAGTCATAGCTAGTTGTGTAGAAACCCCCATTTCCACTACTACCAATCCCCATTTTCCAAAGCAGACAAAGCAGTGTCTCTCTTCTCTTCAAATCAACTCCCTTGCTTGTTTTGCCCACTACAAGTCTTGTAAAGCATTTCCATACCAGAGACTTGTGTAAAACCAGCTATCTCATAGAGCATGTAACAGCCCATGAGTTGGATTCTAGCTGCAATGGGCTGACCAGTACATTGCTTGTCAATGAGGATTGGAAGTTGGCTCACACAGTTGTAGCAATCAACATTTGAGAGGTCTCCTCTGCATTGGAAGAGACCAGTGATGGTTGTTTGGCCACTACCAGTGGTGGTTTTGAAGAACTTGGCATTGGAGGACTGTGAAATCAGAAACACATAAAGTGTTGAGATTGCTGGTGAGTAAACCCCAGTTGGATCTGATAGTTGTTGCTTTGCACAGCCCTTGTAGACCAAGGTTGAGTAATCAGATGCAGATTCAGACAGTGGGATGAGATCAAGATTGAAATGGAAGATTAGGAAAAGAGAGAGGCAAAAGGGTTTTTTTTTTTTTTTTTTTTTTTTTTGGTTGAGGTCCGGCATCAAGAGAAAGTTTCCCTCGGAAACTTGAGGAGGTTCCAATTCAGGGAACTTCAAGCTGCAACAGACAATTTCAGCAGCAAGAACATACTAAGGAAAGGTGTTTTTGGTAACGTTTACAGAGGCTATCTCCGAGATGGGACAGCCGTGGCTGTCAAGAGGCTGAAAGATGGCAGTGCTGTTGGTGGAGAGAGACAATTCCAGACAGAAGTAGAGATGATCAGCCTAGCAGTGCACCGCAACCTCCTCAGGCTGGTATGTGTTTGTGGTATGTGTTGAAAAAATTCCAGCGGGCAGCGAAGGCATGGTTGCCGGCCGGCTGCCCGCCGGAAAGAAAGGAATATAGGCCTAAATCTTATAGCTCTGATACCATGTAGGAAATTAATGTATTGATATTATTGATTGATTGATATGTACAATGTGTTTACAAGAGCTCTCTTTTATAGAGAGAAATGGGATACAATGGAGCCATAATTAATTGAGCAATAAGAACTAAATGGAGCACTAAACTAAATGGAGCACTCACTAAACTAAATGGAGCACTAAACTAAATGGAGCACTCACTAAACTAAATGGAGCACTAAACTAAATCACTAACTATATGGGGCAAGTGGAGTAGGTGTAGGAATTGTTACATTCAACAGAAGTAGTGGAGGAATATAGGAGTTCAGGGAGGGAAGGGCTTATTTTTAAGATTGATTTTGAGAAGGCATATGACAATGTGGATTGGCAATTTTTAGATTTTGTTATGGATAAGAAAGGATACGGAGGGAGGTGGAGATCTTGGATTAGGGGTTGTTTATCGACCTGCAATATGTCAGTTATAGTTAATGGGAAACCAGGGGAGTGTTTTAGGGCTTCGCGAGGGCTTCGACAAGGGGATCCTCTTTCTCTCTTCTTTTTTATTTTGGTGGCGGATGTTTTGGGCAGGATGGTTGATAGAGCTAAAGAAACAGGTCTTGTCGAGGGGTTGGAGGTGGGGAGGGATAGAGTTAGTGTGACCCATTTACAATATTCGGATGATACTATCTTTTTTTCTACGGGGGGATGAAAACCACATACTCAACCTGTATTCGATCTTGAGAATTTTTGGGCTCATTTCGGGACTCAAGGTTAATTTGGGAAAAAGTAGTGTGGTGGGCATTAATATGCCGCAAGAGCAACTTCAGAACAGGGCGTCTCTTTTAGGGTGTGGTATAGAGTCCCTTCCGATTAAGTATTTGGGTCTTCCTTTGGGGGGTAATCCTAGGAGTGAAGCTTTTTGGACTCCAGTAATGGAAAAGATTGGCAAAAGATTGGAAGGCTGGAGCAAGGCTTTACTATCTCGAGGGGAAAGGTACACTTTGGTTAAGACTGTTTTGAGCGGAATTCCTATCTATTATTTATCTTTGTTCAAGATTCCGGTTAAGGTGGCGAGGTCAATAGAAAAGTTGATGCGGGATTTTCTTTGGGAAGGTAAGGATAAGGGGAAAAAGGATCATTTGGTGAATTGGGAGGTGGTGTCGTTACCTAAGGAGAAATGGGGTTTGGCTATCGGTAACATTGTAGCTAGGAACTTGGCCCTTCTTGGCAAGTGGTTATGGAGATTTCCACTGGAGATTGATTCATTATGGCATTCGGTTATTAGAAGCAAATATGGGATTCAGGACAATGGTAGGGATTCACGAGTGGTTTTAAGGGGTAGTTGCCGTGCTCCTTGGAAGTCAATTTCTCAAATTTTTACATGTTGGTCTCGACATCTTTCTGTGAGGGTGGGTAATGGGGAAGTTGTTCGGTTTTGGGAGGATGTTTGGATGGATCAATCTTCTTTTGCTGCGAATTTTCCGCATCTTTATCGAGTGGCTCGTTCTCATAATTCTTCAATTGCTTCCATGGCTTGCTCTCTCTTAGCTCCAATTGCTTGGAATTTTGATTTTTCTAGAAATCTTAATGATAGGGAGACTTCACAGTTGGTTTCTTTATTATCTAGAGTTGATCACTTCTCTTTATCTCCTCTTTTGGAGGATGTGAGGGTTTGGGCACTTCATCCGTCTGGCATATTTTCTTGTAAATCCTTTTTTGATTACATCATTGATAATCCTCAAATTCCTCAATTCCCTTTTTGTAAAAAAGTTTGGAAGGCTTGTGCTCCCTTAAAGGTAAAGGTGTTTATGTGGGCCTTGGTTCATGGGGGAATTTTGACCAATGATACATTGCAGAAAAGGAGACCAAATCGTCTTTTAAATCCTCAGTGGTGTATTCTGTGTTGTAAGAGCGGGGAATCCGTGGATCACTTATTCTTGCATTGTCCAATAGCTTTGAATCTATGGCATAGATTGTTTCGTGTTGGAAACGATATGTGGGTGGCCCCAAAAAGGAGTGTGCATATGCTCTTAATTGATTTTCATACATTTGGTGGATCGAAGAGAGCCAAAATTTTATGGACTTGTGTGGTCTTTGCAACTTTTTGGGTGCTATGGTGGGAGCGAAATCAGAGGTTGTTTGAGGATAAGTTTCGGGAGGTGGATTGTTTTTGGGATCATGTTTGTCACTTATCTTCTTTTTGGGCGTCGGGGAACTCTTTATTTAAAGGAGTTCCACTCTTTTTGTTAGTTAGAGATTGGTTGGCGGTGTGTGCTTTGTAAGCTTTTGATTGTTGTTAGTTGGTTAGGAACTTTTTCATGTTGTCTTTTCAATGTTTTGTATTCAGAGGATGCCTCATCCTCTTCTCCCTTTTTCAGTTTTATTAATAAAGCTTTTGTTGTTGATCGAAAAAAAAAAAAAAAAAAAATACAATCTCATTGGCCAGCTACTTAACAATCCCAAGTCTGCCAATAAAACTTGAAACCACATAAGTTCACAAATGGCATTAGCCATGCCCCGATATTTTGTTTTTGCACTCGATTTGGCTACAACTGCTTGCTGCTTGCTGCGCCAAGTCACTAGATTTCCGCCTACAAAGGTACAATAACTTGAAGTAGATCTCCCGTCATCAACTGCACTAGCTCAATCTGCATCAGTGAAGGCCTCCAGCCTCGAGTGACCATGATTAGAGAACAAGATCCCTTTTCCTGGCGTTGATTTCAGATACCTCGAGATCTGATTAACTGCATCCAAATGACCTGTTCGTGGATCATGCATAAATTGGCTTACTACACCCACAACATATGCAATATCAGGCCTAGTATGGGAAAGATATATTAATCTCTCCACAAGTCTCTGATATCTTCCCTTGTCAACACAATCTCCATCACTATTGCTAAGTCTGTGATTGGCCTCCACAGGGGAATCTGCCAGTCTACATCCTAACATCCCTAGTTCCACAAGTAGATCTAAGATGTACTTTCTTTAAGAGATAAATATACCCTTGTCAGATCTAGCGATCACAATCCTAAGAAAGTACCGTAAAGGCCCAAGGTCTTTAATTTCAAATTCCTTGGAAAATTGAACTTTGATTTGAGACATCTCCTCTATATCATTCCTAGTCACAACTATGTCATCCACATAGACAATAAGTATAGCAATCTTATCAGCCCGCTGTTTGATGAACACAGTATGATCTGCACGACTCTGCTTGTAACCAAATCTAATCATCGCCTTTAGAAATCTGTCAAACTAGGCTCTAGGAGACTGTTTCAAACTATACAATGCTTTCTTTAACTGACAGACCTTCCCAGCAGTAGCTGGAGAGGAAAAACTGGGAGGAACATCCATATACACTTCTTCTTCTAAATCACCTTGGAGAAAAGCGTTCTTTACATCCAATTGTTGCAATGGCCATCCCAGATTTGCCGCATAGGAAAGCAAGACACGAGTAGAATTCATCTTAGCCACCGGAGCAAAGGTCTCTTGATAGTCAATGCCATAAGTCTGAGTGAACCCTTTAGCAACTAGTCTCACCTTATATCTCTCAATGGTTCCATCTGCTCGTTGCTTAATGGTGAACACCCATTTGCAACCCACATGCCTTTTCCCCGATGGTAGAGACACTAACTCCCAAGTGCCATTCTTACTCAAAGCTCTCATCTCTTCTGCCATAGCTTCTTTCCACTTAGGATCATTAAGTGTTTCCTTCTAACCCTGTCGAATAGATACAGAAGACAAAGACGAAACAAATGCACGATATGATGGAGATAAGGAGTCATAGGACACAAAATTAGATATAGGATGTTGAGTACAAGTTCTAACTCCTTTCCTAATAGCAATAGGAAGATTAAGATCATCAACGGAAATGGGAGTAGTGACCAAGGACTCATTACCTGAAGGATCCACAAACGGAAGAGTAACTGGATCCGGAGATGGTGTTGGGCATGGAAGCACATGAGATGGCTGTTCTTTTTGTCGCCGAGTGTAAATCTTGAGATCTAGTCTATCCGTCCTACTAGACTCCCCCTGAATATGTTCAGTTTACACCTCCCCACTAGACTCCCCCTGAATATGTTCAGTTTGCACCTCCCCCTTACTACAAATGATAGAGAAAAAAGGATCAGACGGATCAGAAGAAACAATCTCTTCTGTAGAAGCCTCCCCTGAAGAGATTGACCTTGACCTGAAAAAAAGGACTCAGACTCATAGAAGGTAACATCCATAGTAACATAGAATTTATGAGAGTGAGGATCATAACACTTGTAGCCTTTTTGGGTGAAGGAATAACCAAGGAAAACACAGTGCACAGCCTTGGGATCTAATTTGTTCTGAGTGAGGCGGGAGGAATGAACAAAACAGACACAACCAAAAACTTTAGGAGGAAAAGAGATGGAAGACATAGAAGTGTGAGGGAGAAGATCAAGAGGGCGCTGAAACTGAAGAACACTAGAAGGCATGCAGTTAATAAGATAAGCAGCGCTAAGAACCGTATCACCCAAGAATGGTTTGGGAACTTGCATTCTGAACATAAGAGCACGAGCAACCTGAAGAAGATAATGGTTTTTCCGTTCAGCAACACCATTCTGTTCAGGAGTACTGACACAACTGGTTTGATAAAGGATACCATGTTCTTCGAGATACGCACGAAAGTCACCATCAATATATTCAGTGCCATTGTCACTTCGAAAGACTTTAATGGGAGTGGCAAATTGAGTATGGACCATCTTATGGAATGTTTTAAAACAAGAGAAAACTTCAATCTTGGTGTGAAGCATGTAAATCCAAGTGACACAATAATAACAATCAATAAAAGTGACAAACCAACGATAGCCAAACACAGACATAACACGAGAGAGACCCCATACATCAAAATGAATAACCATAAAGGGAAATAAACTTCTTTTATTAATTGGAGGATAGCAAGAACGTTTATGCTTGGCAAACTCACAAGCGTTACAATGAAAATTATTCTTATCACAATGCTTCACTAAACTAGGGAGAAGTTTGTCTAAAACAAAAATGGGAGGATGCCTCAAATGCCGATGTCACTGATGTAAAAATGAGAGGCTAGGAGTGCCGATAGTCTGAAGAGCTTGTCTAGTGGAGGAAGATTCAGCATCCAAAACATATAGGCCCTCATGTGCTTTACCACTGCCAATTTTTCTCTCCGTATCCAGTTTCTGAAAGACACAATGAGAAGGATAAAAGGTTATGGAACAATTTAAAGAAGTGGTAAGACGACTAACAAAGAGCAAGTTAGTAGAGAAATTTGGGATATGTAAAACTGATGATAGATAAATAGAAGGAGAACACTGAATAGAGCCTGTCCTAGAGACAGAGGATAAAGACCCATTTGCAACTCTTACTTTATTCTTGCAGGAATATGGGGAGTAAAAGTGAAAAAGATTAGACAAAATTGTCATATGATTGGTAGCGCCAGAGTCAATAATCTAAGGAGATGATGAGACAACACTCAGGGCACACAAAGGAATACGTGTGGAAGCAAAGTTGGAGGAAGAGGGATTAGAAGCGGTGGTAGGAGAAGAATCAAGCCGAGTCATCAGATGCGGGAGAGTATGTAACTCATCTTGGGAAAGTGCTACAGGATCACTCGAAGTATTAGGAGATGACTTCGAGAGATGTGTATGAGAGCAAACAGTACTGCCACGATGGCCACGACCACCACCTCGTCCTCGAGTAGGACGACCATGCAACTTCCAACAATGGTCCCGATCATGACTTTTTTCCCACCATAATCACAAATGATATGATCTGTTGTAATAATTAATGTATAGAGAAATAGAGAAAGAGAATAATGTATATTGATGTTATTGATCTATTTTTGAATGTTATACATGGTCTCCTTTATATAGGAGAAAATTGCCTAAGTGGTATACACACTATACAAAACAACATCATGGCCTAACATCATGGCCTAAAGAGAAAGTGGTCACCGAAAGGGGAAAGGGCCACCGAAAGGGGAAAGCATACACACTAATAACTAATATACACTAACATCCCCCCCTCAAACTCAAGGTGGATAGGAACCAACCAACTTGAGTTTGGAGAGAGTAACAAAACAGGAAAATAAAATAAAATAAAATAGGATAGGAGACACTGTATGGTTGTGTCAGACCGTTGGTGAAGACACTATATGGTTGTGTCGAACCGTTGTAGCAGCTAACTGAAATCAATGTTGGGACAGTTTACCGAGTCTTGTCGGACCCATGTAGAAGCTAACCGGAATCAATGTCGGGACAGTTTACCGAGTCTTGTCGGACCCATGTAGAAGCTAACCGGAATCAATGTCGGGACAGTTTACAGAGTCTTGTCGGACCCATGAAGAAGCTAACCGGAATCAATGCCGGGACAGTTTACAGAGTCTTGTCGGACCCATATAAGTCGCACCCTCAAAAGGCATGCCCAATCTTATCAAAAGGCGTGCCATCAAAAGGCGTGCCAGCAAAAGACGTGCCCGACAGCCATCAAAAGTCGAGTCATCAAAAGGCGCGCCGATTTGTCGTCTGGCGCCGAGCGGCGCGCGATACGCGTGTTTGCTGTGGCTATTTAACCAAGACGGAGGCTGAGGCTGAGACAGAACAAAACACATGCTGAAAACCTCTGAAAACCTCTTCATTTTGCTGAGAGAGATACTCTGTAACACTTCTGAGAGAGATACTCTGTAACACGCTGTTGCTCTAAAAATGGCGTCTTCTTCCCGCCCCGTTACCCAGAACATAGCCTCTTCGTCCCGTGGTCTGCTCACTCTCTTTCCTGACCTTAACGAGTCCACAAGAGAGATAGCTGGGGCAGTTGCCTTTGAACCTCAACCAAGCGCCCCTGGTTTTGCGCCGTTGAACTTTCCAATGTTGTCAGTTGAGCAGATAATGGCTGCTCAATCTGATATTGAGGCCAATCATTATACTCTGAAGTCATGTTGAGACAATGACGGCGGTCAACAACCTGTCGCACCGGCTGCAGAGTAGAACAAATGAGGTGCAGCAGGTAAAAGCCCAACTGGCTCTGCTCCAGCGCATGTATACGGATGTCCGAGCAGAGATATGTGTGCTGAAGGCAGAAAACAAGGAACTGAAGCGGAAGGCCACCGTGATGCTCAGATTTGGAGGTCTGCCATATGTGACAGTTGAGGAGCAACGGGAAGTGAACGTGCTCGGCGGCATGGGAAGCACTGAGGCAGAGCCGGCCAGAGTCGCCCAAGAGGAGGGCAAAAGGAAGAGACCGGCGACAGAGGCGAAGAAGTGAGGTCGGTTTTTGTGGTGGTTGTGGGTTGTGGTTGTGGTTGTTTTGTGTTTTTTTTTTTTTTTTTTTTTTTTTTTTTGAGTGTAAAATGGTGATCGGGTTTGATTCCCGGGATGAATAAAATAAAGTTGGTGTGCAAATCTGAATGGTATGAATTTGAGTTGAAAAAGATTAAAAATAAGGTGAAAGAAAAATAAAGAAAGAAATAATAAGAATATATTTGAAATCAAAACGAAAGGTGGAGAGTGGTTCGCATGGTTTCGGGGCCCACGGTTTTGTTAAAATCAGTAATGGGGTTTGGATTTTTTTTTTTTAATAATAATAATAATAATAATAATAATGTATTAATGGAAAGCATGTGCGCTTGTAGAGGAAAGTGTACAGACCAAGTTGGTGATGTTTAATTTAAATAAAAGAAAAGAGTGGGTTCAAAAGTAGTCTTGGTGGGGGAGAAAGGGATGAGAGAGAGAGGTAGTGGGTTGATTAAAAAAATGTTTTCATTATGAGTGTAGGCAGTGGTCATGAGGGCTGATTTAATAGCACTGGGGCTCCAATCTGGATGAGCTGCTTTGAGCAGTGCTGCTGTGTAGGCAGTGGTCATGAGTGTATGAAAAGAATCAAACCGAGACGAAGCCATGTGAGTAGGCAAAATGGACAGCGAATCACATTCCCTGGAGAAGCTGATGAAGCGCCTGACACGGTTACAGGGGATATAGTCTTTGTTCGAGGCACTCTGTGGCTTCCAGTTTATTATAACCCATCTTGATAACAGGCAGCTCCTAATTAAATCCCAACCTGGAGAAGTAGTCAAGCCTGACCAATTCAAGGCAATAAATGATGAGGGAATGCCAATTTACCAGAGGCCCTTCATGAAAGGGAAGTTGTATATTCACTTCACTGTGGATTTCCCAGAGTCCCTCGCACCGGAGCAGTGCAAGGCTCTTGAAGCTGTGCTGCCCCCAAGGCCTTCAATGCAGGTGAGTGCGATGGAGTTTGATGAATGTGAGGAGACTACACTGCATGATGTTAACATTGAGGACGAGATGCGTCGGAAGCAGCAACAGGCCCAAGAGGCATACGATGAGGATGATGATATGCATGGTGATGACATCCAGTGGCAAACTGACACATCCGCGGAGGCAGCTCGGCAGTGGATTCAGGAACAGTTGAGTGCTGTTACAGCTGGTATGGTGATGCTTGCAACCACTCAACAAGGGCTCAAGTCCTTTCTGGGATCTCTTTCTGGTACTCCCCAGGAGGTCATGGATGCCCTCTTTGAAGCTCTCTTTTCCGGTGTCGGAAAGGGGTTTTCGAAGGAGGTAGCCAAGAAAAAGAACTATCTTGTAGCTGCAACTCCGGAGGAGGGATCGCAGCTGGTTCTGCTTAATGCAATCGAGGCCTTCTGTGTTGGGAAAGCCAGCCCTGAGGCGGTGAAAGAGGTTGTGATAGAGGCAGTAGGTTGAGGTCCGGCGGGCGGCCAAGGAAAGGTTGCCGCCCGCCAGAAGACGAAGAACACTAAGAGCTTAACCTATAGCTCTGATACCATGTTGTAATAATTAATGTATAGAGAAATAGAGAAAGATGTATAGAGAAATAGAGAAAGAGAATAATGTATATTGATGTTATTGATCTATTTTTGAATGTTATACATGGTCTCCTTTATATAGGAGAAAATTGCCTAAGTGGTATACACACTATACAAAACAACATCATGGCCTAACATCATGGCCTAAAGAGAAAGTGGTCACCGAAAGGGGAAAGGGCCACCGAAAGGGGAAAGCATACACACTAATAACTAATATACACTAACATGATCATTAGAGGAGCCTCTGCCTCTAGACTTGGACGGACTAACTTTTTCAGCTGTAGGAGCAGAAAAGATGGCTAGAGCAGAGCGATCCTGAAGGGGCTGATGAACCATAGCACTCTGCCTACTTTCTTCTTGTAGAACATAAGCATAGGCCTCACACACGGTAGGAAATGGATCACGACCAAGGACCTGAACACGAATTGAATTATACTCCATGTTGAGACCAGCAAGAAAGTCATACACACGCTCTTTGGACACCATCTACTGAAACATAGTTGCATCTTAGGAACTCACAGCCT
>JAXFYN010001048.1:0-25000 GCA_036172215.1 Camellia granthamiana
GAAGACACTTTTGGGACGAGCTCAAAATTGTCCCAAATTTGGCAGTCTAATCGAAAATGGCATTTTGGCAACACTTTTGGGACTAGTTCGGAATAGTCTCTAATTTGGCTGTCAGATCAGAAACGGCGTTTTGACGACAATTTTTGAACGAGCTCGGAATTGTCTAAAATTTTGCATTCTGAACAGAAACGGCGTGTTGGAGACACTTTTGGGACCAGCTCAAAATGATCTCAAATTTGACAGTCTAATCGAAAATGGCAATTTCGGGATAGTTTTGGGACGAGCTCGAAATTGTCTCGAATTTGGTAGTCAGATCAAAAATAGTGTTTTGGTGACACTTTCAGAACGATCTCGGAATGGTCTCAAATTTGACAGTCTAACTAAAACGGCATTGTGGACAAAACTTGGAAGGAGTTAAGAATTGTGTAAAATTTTGTAGTGTAATCAGAAACGGCATTCTAGCGACACTCCTAGGAGGGGCCCAGAATTGTCTCAAATTCAGCGGTCTGATCGGAAACGGCGTTTCGGCGATACTTTTGGGAGAAGCTTGGAATTGTCTCCAGCAAGGCAGTTTGATCTGAAATGGCATTTTCGTAACACTTTTGAGACAGGCTCGGAATTGTCTCAAATTTGGCAGTTTGATTAGAAACGGCATTTTGGCAACACGTTTCAGAGGAGCTTGGAATTGACTCAAATTTGGCAATCTGATCGGAAACGGCATTTTGGAGACACTTTTAAGACAAGCTCGGTATTGTCTCAAATATGGCAGTCTTATCTGAAATGGCATTTTCGCGACACCTGTGGAACCAGCTCGAAATTGTCTCAAAGTTGGCCATCTGCTCTGAAATGGCATTTTCGCGACACTTCTACGACGAGTTCGGAATTGTCTCAAATTTGGCTGTCTGATGAAAAACGGCATTCTAGCGACAATTTTGGGACGAGCTCGGAATTGTCTCAAATTTGGCAGTCTGATATAAAATAGCATTTTCGCGACACTTTTGAGACCAGTTCAGAATTGTCACAAATTTAGCAGTCTGATCGAAAATGGCGTTTTAGTGACACATTTCAGACAAGCTCTTAATTGCCTCAAATCTGGCTGTCCAATAAAAAATGGCATTTTAGTGAAACTTTGGAAACAAGCTTTGTCTCAAATTTGAGAGTCTGATCAGAAACAGCATTTTAGCGACACTTTTGGGACGAGATCAGAATTGTCTCAAATTTGGTAGTCTGGACAAATACGGCGTTTTCGCAAGGCTTTTAGGGTGAGCTCGGAATATTTTCAAATTTGGCAGTCCATTCTGACACGACATTTTTGTGACACTTTTGCGGCGAGGTAGGAATTGTCTCAAATTTGGCAGTCTGAGCGGAAACATCGCTCTGGAGACACTTTCGGGACCAGTTCAGAATTGATTCAAATTTTGAAGATAGGTCGGAAATGGCTTTTTCACGACACTCTTGGGACGAGCTCGGAATTGTCTCAAATTTGGAAGTCTGATAAAAAATTGCATTTTAGCGACACTTTTGGGACGAGCTTAAAATTGTCTCAAATTTGGATCTTCATTATGAAACTGCGTTTTAGTGACACTTTTGGGACGAGCTCGAAATTGTCTCCAATTTGGCAGTTTGATCGGAAACGACGTTACAGCGACACTTTTGGAATGAGATGAGAATTGTCTCAAATTTGGCAGTTTGAGCGAAAACAGTATTTTCGAGACACTTTTGGGACCAACTCGAAATTGTTTCAAATTTGGCAGTCCGTTCTGAAATGGCATTTTAGTGACACTTTTGGGACGAGCTAGGAAATGTCTCAAATTTGGCAGTCTGAGCGAAAACTGCATTTTGGAGACACTTTCGGGACAAGTTCGGAATTATCTCAAATTTTGAAGTCTGATTGGAAACGGCATTTTCGCGACACTTTTGGGACGAACTCGGAATTGTCCCAAATTTGGGAGTCTGATCGGAAATGGCATTTTAGCGAAACTTTTGGGATGAGATCAGAATTGTCTCAAATTTGGCGGTTGGATTTGAAACCGCATTTTAGCAACATTGTTAGGACGAACTCAGAATTTTTACAAATGTGGCTGTCTGATCGAAAACGGCATCTTAGTGACACTTTTGGGACGAGATCGAAATTGTCTAAAATTTGGTGGTTTAATCACAAATGGCATTTTAGAGGGACGTTTGGGATGAGCTAGAAATTGTCTCAAATTTGGCAATCTGATCGTAAATGGAATTTTGGGGACCCTTTTGGGAGGTGCTCGGAATTGTCTCAAATTTGGCAGTCAGATCTGAAATGGAGTTTTAGCGACACTTTTGGGATGAGCTCGGAATTGTCTCAAATTTGGGAATCTAATTGAAAACGGCATTTTGGCGACATGTTTGGGATGAGCTCAAAATTGTCTGAAATACAACAGTCCAATCGGAAATTATGTTTAGCTGACACATGTGGACGACCTTGGAATTGTCTCAAATTTTGTTGTTTGATCTAAAATGGCATTTTCACAACACTTCTGGGACGAGATTGGAATTGTCCCAAATTTGGCAGTCTGATCGAAAATAGCACTTCAGCGACACTTTTGGGACGAGATCAAAATTGTCTCAAATTTGGCGGTCTAATCGGAAACGGCATTTTCGCGACACGTTTGGAAGGAGCTCAGAATTGTCTGAAATTTAGCGGTCTGATCAGAAACGTCATTTTGCTGACACTTTCGGGACCAGCTCTGAATTGTCTCAAATTTGGCAATCTTATCTGAAACGGCGTTTTTGCGACACTTTTGGGTCCAGCTCGAAGTTCTCTCAAATTTGGCATTCTGATTGAAAATGGCATTTTGGTGACACTTTTGGGACGAGTTCAAAATTGTCTGAAAATTAGCAATCTAATTAGAAACGTCGATATGGTGACAGTTCTGTGATGAGTTTTGAATTGTCTCAAATATGGGCAGTCTGATCAGAAACAGCGTTTTGGCGACACTTTTGGGACGAGCTCGGAATTGTCACTAATTTGGCAGTCTGATCTGAAACGGGATTTTGGCGACACATTTTGGACGAGCTCAGAATTGTCTCAAATTTTGCAGTCTGATCTGAAACGGTGTTGTCGCGACACTTTTGGGACAATCACGGAATTGTCTGAGTGGAAACAGCGTTTTCGAGACACTTTCGGGACGCGTTCGGAGTTATATCAAATTTTGCAGTCTGATCAGAAATGGCATTTTCTGATCACTTTTGGGACGAGCTCGAAAGTGTCTCAAACTTGGGAGTCCGATAAAAAATTGCATTCTAGTGACTCTTTTGGGACGAGCTCGGAATTGTCTCAAATTTGGCAGTGTGATCAGAAACAGTGTTTTGGCAACACTTTTAGGACCAGGTCAGAATTTTCTCAAATTTGGCTGTCTGATATAAAATGGCATTTTCGCAACACGTCCAGGATGAGATTCGAATTGTCTTAAAGTTGGCCGTCTTATTGAAAATTACCTTTTAGCGACACTTTTGGGACCAACTCGAAATTGTCACAAATTTAGTAGTCTGATAAAAATTGCCATTTTGGCAACACAATGCGGATGAGCTCGGAATTGTCTCAAATTTGGCAGACTAATCGAAACGGCATTTTAGCAACACTTTAGGGACAAGGTCAGAATTGTCTCAAATTCAACAGTCTGAGGGGAAATGTTGTTTTCGCAGCACTTTTGGGACGAGCTCGAAATTGTCTCAACTGTAAGAGTTTGATCGAAAATGCCGTTATATCGACACTTTTGGTACGAGTTCGAAATTGTCTCAAATTGGGCAGTCTGATAAGAAATGGAATTTAAGCGACGCTTTTCGGACGAGATCAGAATTGTCTGACATTTGTGTAGACACCCCATTTTTGACCGCCCCCGAGACTTGGGCGTTACTGATGGTTTGCTCGGTGTTGAGAGATGTGCAGGGCACAGGTTCAGTTTCTTCAGCAAGAAGAGAGGAAAATCTTTCAAAACACTTTGCTTAGGAGTTTGGAGTTGAAGAGAAGAGGAGAAGAGGGGAGAAACCAAGTTAGAGAAGAGGTTCGGCATGAATCCGGGTAGAAGAGAGTCGAGCAGCCCTCGCTAAATCAAGCCCATCTATCTACACACTTGGAATTTAGCTATGAGGCCACTACCATTGGAAAGAAGATTTCCAGGGCTTCATTTTTGGTTCAAGAATCTCTCACATCCAAGTTCGGGTGGGGGAGATATGGTTGGTTGAAGTAGGGGATCAGTCCGGTTGAATTGAATCTGCGCGGCTTCACCAAAAAGGGTGTAACTTTTTCCACAGAAGGAATTTTAATGCAAGGTTTACGCCATTGGAAAGCTAACTTCCGGGGCTTCAATATGGACATCCACCGGCACTTTTGGACCTCATTGGACACCCATCAGCACTCTATTTAGCCGACCGGCCAGTAAAAAGTGCAGGTCGGCAATTTATTGTGCCGACCGGCACTTTTTTTGTGCCGATGACCCTTTTTCTTGGCCGATTTGACCCGTTTGACTCTCTCAAGCTTGGTGCATGCCAGCTGTGCCAGCTGGGATGCACAGAACCAGCTCCACGTGCATATATGTAGCTATTTTGGAGCCTTTACCCCCTTTTGGTGCACCCTTTGCTCAAGGCTTCTTGAGGAAGCCTTGACCCCTTGTCTTGGCTTCCTCAAGAAGCCTACTAGCTATCCAAGCTTCTCCAATAAGCCTTGACCTCCCCTTGCCCCTCTTGACCCTTTGTAGCTTGTCTTGGAAGCTTGGTCTTTGCCTATATAAGAGGCCTCTCCTCCTCCATTGTGTTGTTTGGATGTTTGGAACAAAAAACCAGAGATATATAGGTATATCTGATATACACACACCTATACCCCTCCATCTCTCACTATATCTCTCTCATTCAACCACCAAATACCCTTGTTCTTGGGCCATTTCTTCATCAACCCATAGCACAACACCTCCAACATCCATTCCAGCACATTGGAGGTCATTTGTAGAGCTTAGGAGCACCTAAACTTGGTCCAAGAGGTGCTGGTTTGCTGGTCTTCAAGGGTAAGTCCTCCTCTTCCCTTTTCTAGCCTATTCTTGCATCATATCTAAGCCGTAGTTGCTTGCATCTTTGGGCTCTGACCCAAACTGTAAATCATCATATTTTGAGGTCCTCTTCATGTTTGATTGAGGACCTCTTGCTTTTTGAGGACAGCAGCTAGCACTTCCTTCATTAGCCCTCTTTATGCCATGTTTCTTGCATAATATTTTTGGCTGGTGTATAATCTGTTTTGAGGCATAATGTAAGCTGTAAGTGAGCTTATTTTGAGCCCTTATTCAACATTGTAGAAGGGCTCATCACTGTTTGGATACTCCATGTGCTACTTGCTTTGAAATCCATGTGTTAGCCTCATTTTTGCATGATTTTTTTAGCCTATTTTGCTTCTGTTTTTGGACCTTGACCTGAACTGAAAGTGGCCATATTTTGACCCCCTTGTCATGTTTCATTAAGGGTCTTTTCCTATTTGAGGCATATTTTGTATACTTAGTGTTGCACCCCCTTTTGGGCCTTATCTCGCATCGCATTTTGAGCATACTTGTATATTGTTTTTGTGCCTTGACATAAACTGAAAAATGCTTGTTTTGGGGCTGCCATACTTCTGTCTTCATGCTTCATGTCCAGATTATGCATGCTTTGTATAGCTGTAAGCCATTTCGTACCCTTAATTTTGCATTTCGGGAGAGTTTCCTTGCATCGGGTGTCATGTTTGCGTATTTTGGGGCTGTTTTGCATCTCGTCTTGCTACTGAAATATGCATGTTTGTATGCCACGTCTCATCATTTGCCATGCTTACATAGAGTTGCATGTTATGCCTTAGGATCGGTTCATGCATTGGATGTGTTTGTGTGCATTTCGGTTGCTTCATTTCCATCTTATGGCCGCTGATTTTGGCATGCTTGCGAGCTATCCATGTTAGTTTAAGTCCATCGTTGCATGTTGTTGCATACCATGTTTGTTTACATGTTTAGGTTGCGCGCCTAGCATACATTGTTCATTTGCATGCCCATGTTGCATACTAGATCACATGCCTAGGTCGCATTGCATTGGCATGCATGCCTTGCCTCTTGATCAAGTGATAGAGGTTGGGCTTTATGTGTTTGATTGGTTTGCATGACATTTGAAATCAAAGTGCATACTTGGTTTCTTGGGCCATCACGCATCGAAATGCGCAATTGGTGGTCCGAGGATCAAGGAACATACCCCTTTGAGTCAAAATCATGATAAGGGATGTGTTGGTGCACACATTTGCTTGGAATTTCATGCCATGCACTGTCTGTCCTCTGTTGCTGTCAAAACTGTCTTCTACAGGAAGTTTCTGCCGGCCGGCAACATTAAGTGCCGACCAGCCATTTATCCAGTGCCGATAACTTTATCTCCAGCCGATGAACTTTCCACACGGCCGGTGCCCTTTTCCTTCAGCCGATGGTATTCAGAAGTGTGCAGGGAACATGTTCTGAGATTTTGGCAATCTTTGGAGAGGCAGGGCAGTGAAAACAGAGGCAACAGTGGCATGGTGCGAGCTTTCGGGCAAGACGGACTCGAGCATGCATCATTCACACATCCCGAGGCAGGGCTGCAGCCACCTCCTTTTCGCATTCATTTTGTCAATTAATTAGTGGTCTGTAATAATTAATTAGATAGAATAGTTGATTTATTATTTGGACTGTATATTCTTTTGGTCCCTCCGTGTGAGGGCACATTTGTAATAAGTGTGTGTGAGTGGTGTGTATGTCTTCCAACCTCCACTTCTTTCTCCCTTTTATTTACCTACTTATGATGGTAGATTAGGGCATATTTAATTTAGCATAACAGTATGATAGCATGCGTGCATCTATACATTGGTTATACATGCATCAGGTTCGGCTCATCATACAAACTGCATTGTACTTCGGTTCCAAATTGAATACGTGTTATTTGTAGCATTTCACATGCCATGTTTAGGATAGCCGAGCCTGTCTAGATTGCATCCTCGCTTGTGTTGCATTAGCCACTTAACATGAACTAGGATCATGCACATGATTACTAACTGGTTTCTGTTTTGGCTTGGAGTACTAGGTAAGCTTTTATGCTTTAGCATATCGCATGCGTGTGAATGTTGCCATGATAGCATGATTGCCATGAGGCTAGCTGCTTATGTGATATAACTACTTGAATGCCTGTGGGTGGAGGTCAAATTATTTAAATTGGAATGACGCATTAAAACTGTGAGTTTTAAAACCATCTTTTCTAAAGCCCACTTGAGGGTGGCAAAACCTGCATTTTAGCCTACTTGCGAGTAGCAAATCATTTTCAAAACAAACATGAAATGTTCTATTCCAATTTAGGCGATTTGGTCTATACTTGTTTGCTGTGCGCATAACGTAGTAAATCTAGGCTAATAACCGGAATAAGAACGCATAAAGTTTTCAAAAATGAATATCATGGTTAGTAGAGGCCGGTCTTTGGACCGGACGAGAGGGGGTGCTCATAGCTGACCTTTCCCGATCGTACCCAAGTTCCCGAGCCGAGGCAACTTTGGTGATGACGGACACTTGGCCTTCGGCACCGAGTCAGGGTTTCCTAAATTTCCCCATTTTAAAAAATATTTAGGTGGCGACTCTGTATCTGGCAAAGCAGTCCATGTTTGGCACTTCTTTTCAAAATCCGTTTTTCTTCAAAACGATTTGCCAGAGTTGGACTCTTTGGTTCGGATTACGAACCGCAACAAACAAAAAAGGAGAGTCCGAGCTATAGCGCGGGGTCCCTCGCGGGCGTGTTACAATTTGGCAGACTGATCGGAAGCAGCAATTTTGTGACCCATTTGGGACGAGCTCAGAATTGTCTCAAATTTGACAGTCTGATCAGAATCAGTGTTTTTGCGACACTTTTGGGACGAGCTTAGAATTGTCTCAAATTTGGCGGTTGTATTTGAAACCGCATTTTAGCAACATTGTTAGGACAAACTCAGAATTTTTACGAATGTGGCAGTCTGATCGAAAATGGCATTTTAGTGACACTTTTGGGACGAGATTGAAATTGTCTATAATTTGGTGGTTTAATCACAAATGGCATTTTAGTGACACGTTTGGGATGAGCTCGAAATTGTCTCAAATTTGGCAATATGATCGTAAATGGTATTTTGGTGACACATTTCGGAGGTGCTCGGAATTGTCTCAAATTTGGCAGCCTGATCTGAAATGGAGTTTTAGCAACACTTTTGGGACGAGCTCGGAATTGTCTCAAATTTGGAAATCTGATTGAAAACTGCATTTTAGCGACATGTTTGGGATGAGCTCGAAATTGTCTCAAATACAACAGTCCAATCGGAAATGATGTTTAGGTGACACTTGTGGACGACCACAGAATTGTCTCAAATTTGGCTGTTTGATATAAAATGGCATTTTCACGACACTTCTGGGACGAGATTGGAATTGCCCCTAATTTGGCCGTCTGATCGAAAGCAGCACTTCATCGACACTTTTGGGACGAGATCGAAATTGTCTCAAATTTGGCGGCCTAATCAGAAATGGCATTTTCGCTACACATTTGGGAGGAGCTCAGAATTGTCTGAAATTTAGCGGTCAGATCAGAAACGTCATTTTACTGACACTTTCGGGACCAGCTCTGAATTGTCTCAAATTTTGCAATCTTATCTGAAACGGCGGTTTCGCGACACTGTTGGGACCAGCTCAAAGTTCTCTCAAATTTGGCATTATGATTGAAAATGACATTTTGGTGACACTTTTGGGACGAGTTTAGAATTGCCTGAAAATTAGCAGCCTAATCAGAAACGTCGTTATGGTGGCAGTTCTGTGATGAGTTTTGAATTGTCTCAAATATGGGCAGTCTGATCAGAAACAGCGTTTTGGCGACACTTTTGGGATGAGCTCGGAATTGTCACTAATTTGGCAGTCTGATCTGAAACGGCATTTTGGCGACACTATTGGGACGAGCTCGGAATTGTCTCAAATTTGGCAGTCTGATCTGAAACAGCGTTGTCGCGACACTTTTGGGACAAGCAAGTAATTGTCTAAGTGGAAACAGCGTTTTCGAGACACTTTCGGGACAAGTTTGGAGTTATATCAAATTTTGTAGTCTGATCAGAAATGGCATTTTCTGAGCACTTTTGGGATGAGCTCGAAAGTGTCTGAAATTTGGGAGTCCGACAAAAAATTGCATTTTAGTGACTCTTTTGGGACGAGCTCGGAATTGTCTCAAATTTGGCAGTGTGATCGAAAACAGTGTTTGGCAACACTTTTAGGACCAGATCAGAATTTTCTCAAATTTGGCTGTCTGATATGAAATGGCTTTTTCGCAACACTTCTGGGATGATATTCGAATTGTCTTAAATTTGGCCGTCTTATTGAAAAGGACATTTTAGCGACACTTTTGGGACCAACTCGGAATTGTCACAAATTTAGTAGTCTGATAAAAATTGTCATTTTGGCAACACAATTCGGATGAGCTCGAAATTGTCTGAAATGTGGCAGTTTGATAAAAAAAAAAATTGGCTTTTTGGTGAAACATTTGGAACGAGCTCGGAATTGTCTCAACTTTGGTAGACTAACAGGAAATGGCATTTTAGCGACACTTTTGGGACAAGCTCAGAATTATCTCAAATTCGACAGTCTGAGGGGAAACATTGTTTTCGTAGCACTTTTGGGACGAGCTCGAAATTGTCTCAAATTTGGGAGTCTAATCGGAAATTTCATTTTTAGCGACACTTTCGGGATGAGCTCGGAATTGTTTCAAATTTGGCAGTCCATTCTGAAACGGCATTTTAGTAACACTTTTGAGACAGGCTAGAAATTGCCTAAAATTTGGAGTCTCATGTGAAACAACGTTTTTTGCGGCACTTTTAAGGCCAGCTTGAAATTGTCTCAAATTTGTCAGCCTGATCGAAAACGGCATTGTCACGACACTTTTGGGACGATATTGGAACTGTCACAAATTTGGCAGTTTGATCGGAAACGTCATTTTGGCAACACTTTTGGGACGGGCTCGAAATTGTCTTAAATTTCTCAATCTGATCAGAAAGATAGTTTTTGCGACTCTTTTGGAACAAGCTCGACACTTTTGGAACGAGCCCGGAATTGTCTCAAATTTAGCAGTTTTAACGGAAACGGCGTTTCGAAGACACTTTTGGGACCAGCTCAAAATTGTCCCAAATTTGGCAGTCTAATCGAAAATGGCATTTTGGCAACACTTTTAAGACTAGTTCGGAATAGTCTCTAATTTGGCTGTCAGATCAGAAATGGCGTTTTGACGACAATTTTTGAACGAGCTCAGAATTGTCTAAAATTTTGCATTCTGAACAGAAACGGCGTGTTGGAGACACTTTTGGGACCAGCTCAAAATGGTCTCAAATTTGACAGTCTAATCGAAAATGGCAATTTCGGGATAGTTTTGGGACGAGCTCGAAATTGTCTCAAATTTGGTAGTCTGATCATAAATAGTGTTTTGGTGACACTTTCGGAACGATCTCGGAATGGTCTCAAATTTGACAGTCTAACTAAAACGGCATTGTGGACAAAACTTGGAAGGAGTTAAGAATTGTCTAAAATTTTGTAGTCTAATCAGAAACGGCATTCTAGCGACACTCCTAGGAGGGGCCCAGAATTGTCTCAAATTCAGCGGTCTGATCGGAAACGGCATTTCGGCGATACTTTTGGGACAAGCTTGGAATTGTCTCCAGCAAGGCAGTCTGATCTGAAATGGCGTTTTCGCAACACTTTTGAGACAGGCTCGGAATTGTCTCAAATTTGGCAGTTTGATTAGAAACGGCATTTTGGCAACACGTTTCAGAGGAGCTTGGAATTGACTCAAATTTGGCAATCTGATCGGAAACGGCATTTTGGAGACACTTTTAAGACAAGCTCGGTATTGTCTCAAATTTTGGAGTCTTATCTGAAATGGCATTTTCGCGACACCTGTGGAACCATCTCGAAATTGTCTCAAAGTTGGCCATCTGCACTGAAATGGCATTTTCGCGACACTTCTAGGACGAGTTCGGAATTGTCTCAAATTTGGCTGTTCGATGAAAAACGGCATTCTAGCGACAATTTTGGGACGAGCTCGGAATTGTCTCAAATTTGGCTGTCTGATATAAAACAGCATTTTCGTGACACTTTTGGGACCAGCTCAGAATTGTCACAAATTTAGCAGTCCGATCGAAAATGGCGTTTTAGTGACACATTTCAAACAAGCTCTTAATTGCCTCAAATCTGGCTGTCCAATAAAAAATGGCGTTTTAGTGAAACCTTGGAAACAAGCTTTGTCTCAAATTTGAGAGTCTGATAAGAAATAGCATTTTAGCGACACTTTTTGGACGAGCTCAGAATTGTCTCAAATTTGGCAGTCTGGACAAATACGGCGTTTTCGCAAGGCTTTTAGGGTGAGCTCAGAATATTTTCAAATTTGGCAGTCCATTCTGACACGACATTTTTGTGACACTTTTGCGGCGAGGTAGGAATTGTCTCAAATTTGGCAGTCTAAGCGGAAACATTGCTCTGGAGACACTTTCGGGACCAGTTCAGAATTGTTTCAAATTTTGAAGACAGGTCGGAAATGGCTTTTTCACGACACTCTTGGGACGAGCTCGGAATTGTCTCAAATTTGGAAGCCTGATCAAAAATTGCATTTTAGCGACACTTTTGGGACGAGCTTAGAATTGTCTCAAATTTGGCTCTTCATTATGAAATTGCGTTTTAGTGACACTTTTGGGACGAGCTTGAAATTGTCTCCAATTTGGCAGTTTGATCGGAAACGACGTTATAGCGACACTTTTGGAACGAGATGAGAATTGTCTCAAATTTGGCAGTCTGAGCGAAAACAGCATTTTCGAGACACTTTTGGGACCAGCTCGAAATTGTTTCAAATTTGGTAGTCCGTTCTAAAATGGCATTTTAGTGACACTTTTGGGACGAGCTAGGAAATGTCTCAAATTTGGCAGTCTGAGCGAAAACTGCGTTTTGGAGACACTTTCGGGACAAGTTCGGAATTATCTCAAATTTTGAAGTCTGATTGGAAACGGCATTTTCGCGACACTTTTGGGACGAACTCGGAATTGTCCCAAATTTGGGAGTCTGATCGGAAATGGCATTTTAGGAAAACTTTTGGGATGAGATTAGAATTGTCTCAAATTTGGCAGACTCCTCGGAAAGGATGTTTTGGCAACACTTTTGGGACGAACTCGAAATTGTCTCAAATTTGGCAATCTGATAAGAAAGGTTGTTTTGGCGACAATTTTGGAACGAGCTCGACACTTTTGGAATGAGCTCGGAATTGTCTCGAATTTTGCAGTCTGAAAGGAAATGAGCTCAGATCATCTGCCGTAGTCTCCTGCAATGCTTCCTACCATGGTTACAAAACGTCGTCGTTTTGTATTTTTTTTTTCTGTGTGCGTCTTTCCCCCTGTTCTTTTCTCTCTCATTGTTGAGAACCCTAAACCATGAAACGAGAGAGGTGAACACAGACAGGTTGAGGGCGACGGCGTTTCTGTGGCGGCGAAGCGAGGAGCTTGAAATCTGGGTAATTTCATGAGGGATAGATCCCTCATGCAGCTCAATCTTCATCACCCACAAAGCAATGTTCATCATGTTCATGGTTTTGTAATCCAATGAATGGCATGATCTATGGTAAATATGATGATGACCCATCAAGTCATTACAATTATTCATGTCCCTCTCCTATTAGTCGGTTCTCTCTTCAATTTGTTTGTTCATCCTTAGTGGTTCTAGAAACCCATTAACCCAGAATTTCAAAGCAAATGACCAAGTTTATGGTGATTCAAAAAAAGAGAGTTTAAAGACACACCATAAATCTGGGCAATTTCATGGTCTGCCATTTTCAGTTTTTAGAGTACATAGTCCCATAGTTGGAAACTCTGCTTATTTGGCATAAATTGATCAAAACATCATTGTATCAATTTTTTAACAAGAAATTACAAAGAAACCATATCTAAAGAGCTGAAATAACAACAATTAAAAACAAAATCAACACAATTTTGGCACCTGAACAATTACCCACTATCAGAATTCTTCAATTCTTTTAACAAATCATGTGAAAATGTGCATATACACATGGGATTTGATGAGCTTAAAATCGGAATACGAAATCAGAATCCAAATTCAAAAACCCAGATCGATCTCTGATTGTTTCATTTTGTGGGTTCTGACATGTGCTTTGTAGGATTGCAAATTTGCTGGTTTGCTGGTTTGTTGGTTTCTTAGTGCTTTATTCTTCCGTCCGATCATCTATGGAGGATTGCAGATTTAGGGATCTTAGAGAGCTGGAGTTGGAGTGAGATATGTGAGTGTGGGATAAGAATCACCGCCGATCTCACTTTGCCTTGCCGCCGATCTCACTTCGCCTTGTCTCTCTGTTCTTGTTCTTGCTCAGAAGGAGGATTAGACTTGTCAACTGAGAGAGGCCAGAAAAAGGCAAAAGAAGAAAAAAAAAAAAAAAAAAAAAAAAGGCTCAAAACGACGTCATTTTGAGCCACAGCAGGAACCATTGCAGGAAAGTATGGCAGAAGATCTGGACTCAAAGGAAATGGCGTTTGCAAGACACATTTGGGACCAGCTAGGAATTGTCTCAAATTTGGCAGTTTGATCGAAAAAGGCATTTTGGTTACACTTTTGGAAGGAGCTCGGAATTATCTCAAATTTGACAATCTGATCGGAAACGACGTTTTGGCGACACTTTTGGGACAAGCTCGGAATTGTCTCGAATTTGACAATCTAATCGGAAAGGTAATTTGGCCAACAATTTTGGAACGATGATGGAATTGTCTCAAATTTTGTAGTCTGAGCAAAATGGTGTTTTGGTGACACTTTTGGGACGAGCTTGGAATTGTCTCAAATTTGGGAGTCTGATCGGAAACTGCATTTTAGTGGCACTTTTGGACGCGCTAGAAATTGCCTCAAATTTTGAAGTCCAATCTAGAACGGCATTTTAGTGAAATTTTTATGACGAGCTCAGAATTGTCTCAACTTTAACAGTTTGATCGAAAATGCCGTTATATCGACACTTTTGGTACGAGTTCGAAATTGTCTCAAATTGGGCGGTCTGATAAGAAATGGAATTTAAGCGACGCTTTTCAGATGGGATCAGAATTGTCTGACATTTGGCAGACTGATCGGAAGCACCAATTTTGCGACCCATTTGGGACGAGCTCAGAATTGTCTCAAATTTGACAGTCTGATCAGAATCGGTGTTTTTGCGACACTTTCGGGACGAGCTTAGAATTGTCTCAAATTTGTCGGTTGTATTTGAAACCGCATTTTAGCAACATTGTTAGGACAAACTCAGAATTTTTACAAATGTGGCAGTCTGATCGAAAATGGCATTTTAGTGACACTTTTGGGACGAGATCGAAATTGTCTAAAATTTGATGGCTTAATCACAAATGGCATTTTAGTGAGACGTTTGGGATGAGCTCAAAATTGTCCCAAATTTGGCAATATGATCGTAAATGGCATTTTGGCGGCACATTTCGGAGGTGCACGGAATTGTCTCAAATTTGGCAGTCTGATCTGAAATGGAGTTTTAGCGACACTTTTGGGACGAGCTCGGAATTGTCTCAAATTTGGGAATCTGATTGAAAACTGCATTTTGGCGACATGTTTGGGTTGAGCTCAAAATTGTCTCAAATACAACAGTCCAATCGGAAATGATGTTTAGGTGACACTTATGGACGACCTCGAAATTGTCTCAAATTTGGCTGTTTGATCTAAAATGGCATTTTCACGACACTTCTAGGACAAGATTGGAATTGCCCCAAATTTGGCCGTCTTATCGAAAATAGCACTTCAGCGACACTTTTGGGACGAGATCGAAATTGTCTCAAATTTGGCGGTCTAATCAGAAATGGCATTTTCGCGACACGTTTGGGAGGAGCTCAGAATTGTCTGAAATTTAGCGGTCTGATCAGAAACGTCATTTTGCTGACACTTTCGGGACTGGCTCTGAATTGTCTCAAATTTTGCAATCTTATCTAAAACGGCGTTTTCGCGACACTTTTGGGACCAGCTCGAAGTTCTCTCAAATTTGGCATTACGATTGAAAATGACATTTTGGTGACACTTTTGGGACGAGTTCAGAATTGTCTAAAAATTAGCAGTCTAACCAAAAATGTCGTTATGGTGACAGTTCTGTGATGAGTTTTCAATTGTCTCAAATATGGGCAGTTTGATCAGAAACAGCGTTTTGGCGACACCTTTGGGACGAGCTCGGAATTGTCAGTAATTTGGCAGTCTGATCTGAAACGGCATTTTGGCGACACTATTGGGACAAGCTCGGAATTGTCTCAAATTTGGCATTCTGATCTGAAACGGTGTTGTCGCGACACTTTTGGGACAAGCACTTAATTGTCTAAGTGGAAACAGCGTTTTTGAGACACTTTCGGGACCAGTTTGGAGTTATATCAAATTTTGTAGTCTGATCAGAAATGGCATTTTTTGAACACTTTTGGGACGAGCTTGAAAGTGTCTCAAATTTGGGAGTCTGAGAAAAAATTACATTTTAGTGACTCTTTTGGGACGAGATCGGAATTGTCTCAAATTTGGCAGTGTGATCGAAAACAATGTTTTGCAACACTTTTAGGACCAGCTCAGAATTTTCTCAAATTTGGCTGTCTGATACGAAATGGCATTTTCGCAACACTTCTGGGATATTGGAATTGTCTTAAATTTGGCCGTCTTATTGAAAAGGACATTTTAGCGACAATTTTGGGACCAACTCGGAATTGTCACAAATTTAGTAGTCCGATAAAAATTATCATTTTGGCAACACAATTCGGATGAGCTCGGAATTGTCTGAAAGTTGGCAGTTTGATAAAAAAAATTTGCTTTTTGGTGAAACATTTGGAACGAGCTCGGAATTGTCTCAACTTTCGTAGACTAATCGGAAACGGCATTTTAGCGACACTTTTGGGACAAGCTCAGAATTATCTCAAATTCGAGAGTCTGAGGGGAAACATTGTTTTCGCAGCACTTTTGGGACGAGCTTGAAATTGTCTCAAATTCGGGAGTCTAATCGGAAATTGCATTTTTAGCGACACTTTCGGGACGAGCTCGGAATTGTTTCAAATTTGGCAGTCCATTCTGAAACAACGTTTTTTGCGGCACTTTTAAGGCCAGCTCGAAATTGTCTCAAATTTGTCAGTCTGATCGAAAACGGCATTTTCGCGACACTTTTGGGACGATATTGGAATTGTCACAAATTTGGCAGTTTGATCGGAAATGACATTTTCGCAACAGTTTTGGGACGGGCTCGAAATTGTCTAAAATTTCTCAATCTGATCAGAAATATCGTTTTTGCGACTCTTTTGGAACAAGCTCGACACTTTTGGAACGAGCCTGGAATATTCTCTAATTTAGCAGTTTTAACAGAAACGGCGTTTCAGAGACACTTTTGGGACCAACTCAAAATTTTCCCAAATTTGGCAGTCTAATCGAAAATGGCATTTTGGCAACACTTTTGGGACTAGTTCGGAATAGTCTCTAATTTGGCTGTCAGATCAGAAATGGCGTTTTGACGGCAATTTTTGAACGAGCTCGGAATTGTCTAAAATTTTGCATTCTGAACAGAAACGGCATGGTGGAGACACTTTTGGTACCAGCTCGAAATTGTCCCAAATTTGGCAGTCTAATCGAAAATGGCAATTTCGGGATAGTTTTGGGACGAGCTCGGAATTGTCTCAAATTTGGTAGTCAGATCAGAAATAGTGTTTTGGTGACACTTTCAGAACGATCTCGGAATGGTCTCAAATTTGACAGTCTAACTAAAACGGCATTGTGGACACACTGTTGGAAGGAGTTAAGAATTGTTTGAAATTTTGTAGTCTAATCAGAAACGGCATTCTAGCGACACTCCTAGGAGGGGCTCGGAATTGTCTCAAATTCAGCGGTCTGATCGGAAACGGCGTTTTGGCGATACTTTTGGGACAAGCTTGGAATTGTCTCCAGCAAGGCAGTCTGATCTGAAACGGCGTTTTCGCAACACTTTTGAGACAGGCTCGGAATTGGCTCAAATTTGGCAGTTTGATTAGAAACGGCATTTCGGCAAGACGTTTCAGAGGAGCTTGGAATTGACTCAAATTTGGTAATCTGATCTGAAATGGCATTTTGGAGACACTTTTAAGACAAGCTCGGTATTGTCTCAAATTTGGCAGTCTTATCTAAAACGACATTTTCGTGACACTTGTGGAACCAGCTCGAAATTGTCTAAAAGTTGGCCGTCTGCCCTGAAATGGCATTTTCGTGACACTTCTAGGACGAGATCGGAATTGTCTCAAATTTGGCTGCCTGATGAAAAACGGCATTCTAGCGACAATTTTGGGATGAGCTCGGAATTGTCTCAAATTTGGCAGTCTGATATGAAACAACATTTGCGCGACACTTTTGGGACCAGCTCAGAATTGTCACAAATGTAGCAGTCCGATCGAAAATGGCGTTTTAGTGACACATTTCAGACAAGCTCGGAATTGCCTCAAATCTAGCTGTCCAATAGAAAATGGCGTTTTAGTGAAACTTTGGAAACAAGCTTTGTCTCAAATTTGAGAGTCTGATCAGAAACAGTATTTTAGCGACACTTTTGGGATGAGCTTAGAATTGTCTCAAATTTGGTAGTCTGGACAAATACGGCGTTTTCGCAAGGCTTTTAGGGTGAGCTCGAAATATTTTCAAATTTGGCGGTCCATTCTGACACACGACATTTTTGCGACACTTTTGGGGCGAGGTAGGAATTGTCTCAAATTTGGCAGTCTGAGCGGAAACATCGTTCTGGAGACACTTTCGGGACTAGTTCAGAATTGTTTCAAATTTTGAAGACTGATCGGAAATGGCGTTTTCACGACATTTTGGGACGAGCTCAGAATTGTCTCAAATTTGGAAGTCTGATAAAAAATTGCATTTTAGCGACACTTTTGGGACGAGCTCAGAATTGTCTCAAATTTGGCTCTCCATTACGAAATGGCGTTTTAGTGACACTTTTGGGACGAGCTCGAAATTGTCTCCAATTTAGCAGTTTGATCGGAAACGACGTTATAGCGACACTTTTGGAACGAGATGAGAATTGTCACAAATTTGGCTGTCTGAGCAAAAACAGCATTTTCGAGACACTTTTGAGACGAGCTCGAAATTGTTTCAAATTTGGCAGTCCGTTCTGAAATGGCATTTTAGTGACACTTTTGGGACGAGCTAGGAAATGTCTCAAATTTGGCAGTCTGAGCGAAAACTGCGTTTTGGAGACACTTTCGGGACAAGTTCAGAATTATCTCAATTTTGAAGTTTGATTGGAAACGGCGTTTTCGCGACAGTTTTGGGACGAGCTCGGAATTGTGCCAAATTTGGAAGTCTGATCAGAAATGGCATTTTAGCAAAACTTTTGGGATGAGATCGGAATTGTCTCAAATCTGGCAGACTCCTCGGAAAGGATGTTTTGGCAACACTTTTGGGACGAACTTGAAATTTTCTCAAATTTCGCAATCTGATAAGAAAGGTTGCTTTGCGACAATTTTGGAAGGAGCTTGACACTTTTGGAATGAGCTCGGAATTGTCTCGAATTTTGTAGTCTGAAAGGAAACGGCATTTTAGAGACACATTTGGGACCAGCTCGAAATTGTCTCAAATTTGGCAGTCTGATCGAAAAAGGCGTTTTGGTTACACTTTTGGAAGGAGCTCGGAATTATCTCAAATTTGACAGTCTGATCGGAAACGACGTTTTGGTGACACTTTTGGGACGAGCTTGGAATTGTGTCGAATTTGACAATCTAATTGGAAAGGGCATTTTGCCAACAATTTTGGAACGAGGTTGGAATTGTCTCAAATTTTGTAGTCTGAGCGAAATGGTGTTTTGGTGACACTTTTGGGACCAGCTCGAAATTGTCTCAAATTATGCAGTCTGATCGAAAACGGCATTTTGGCGACACTTTTGGGACAAGCTTGGAATTGTCTCAAATTTGGGAGTCTGATCGGAAACTGCAATTTAGTGGCACTTTTGGACGCGCTCGAAATTGCCTCAAATTTTGCAGTCCAATCTGGAACGGTATTTTAGTGAAATTTTTATAACGGGCTCAGAATTGTCTCAACTTTAAGAGTTTGTTTGAAAATGCCGTTATATCGACACTTTTGGTACGTGTTCGAAATTGTCTCAAATTGGGCAGTCTGATAAGAAATGGCATTTAAGCGAAGCTTTTCGGACGGGATCAGAATTGTCTGACATTTGGCAGACTGATCGGAAGCAGCAATTTTGCGACCCGTTTGGGACGAGCTCAGAATTGTCTCAAATTTGACAGTCTGATCAGAATCGGTGTTTTTGCGACACTTTTGGAACGAGCTTAGAATTGTCTCAAATTTTGCAGGTGGATTTGAAACCGCATTTTAGCAACATTGTTAGGATGAACTAAGAATTTTTAGAAATGTGGCAATGTGATCGAAAACGGCATGTTAGTGACACTTTTGGGACGAGATCGAAATTGTCTAAAATTTGGTGGTTTAATCACAAATGGCATTTTAGAGAGACGTTTGGGATGAGCTCGAAATTGTCTCAAATTTGGCAATCTGATCGTAAATGGCATTTTGGCAACACATTTGGGGGGTGCTCGAAATTGTCTCAAATTTGGCAGTCTGATCTGAAATGGAGTTTTAGCGACACTTTTGGGACAAGCTCGAAATTGTCTCAAATTTGGCAATCTGATTGAAAAAGGCATTTTTGCGACATGTTTGGGACGAGCTCGAAATTGTCTCAAATACAGCAGTCCAATCTGAAATGATGTTTAGGTGACACTTGTGGACAACCTCAGAATTGTCTCAAATTTGGCTGTTTGATCTAAAATGGCATTTTCACGACACTTCTGGGACGAGATTGGAATTGCCCCAAATTTGGCTGTCTGATCGAAAAGAGCCCTTCAGCGACACTTTTGGGACAAGATCGAAATTGTCTCAAATTTGGTGGTCTAATCGGAAATGGCATTTTCGCGACACGTTTGGGAGGAGCTTAGAATTGTCTGAAATTTAGCAGTCTGATTAGAAACGTCATTTTGCTGACACTTTCGGGACGAGCTCTGAATTATCTCAAAGTTTGCAATCTTATCTGAAATGGCGTTTTCGCGACACTTTTGGGACCAGTTCGAAGTTCTCTCAAATTTGGCATTCTAATCGAAAATAACATTTTGGTGACACTTTTGGGATGAGTTCAGAATTGTCTGAAAATTAGCAGCCTAATCAGAAACATCGTTATGGTGACAGTTCTGTGATGAGTTTTGAATTGTCTCAAATATGGGTAGTCTGATCAGAAACAGCGTTTTGGCGACACTTTTGGGATGAGCTCGGAATTGTCACTAATTTGGTAGTTTGATCTGAAACGGCATTTTGGCGACACTTTTGGGATGAGCTCGGAATTGTCTCAAATTCGGCAGTTTGATCTGAAACGGTGTTGTCGCGACACTTTTGGGACAAGCACGGAATTGTCTGAGTGGAAACAGCATTTTCGAGACACTTTTGGGACGAGTTCGGAGTTATATCAAATTTTGTAGTCTGATCAGAAATGGCATTTTCTGAACACTTTTGGGATGAGCTCGAAAGTGTCTCAAATTTGGGAGTCTGATAAAAAATTGCATTTTAGTGACTCTTTTGGGACGAGCTCGGAATTGTCTCAAATTTGGCAGTGTGATCGGAAACAGTGTTTTGGCAACACTTTTAGGACCAGCTCAGAATTTTCTCAAATTTGGCTGTCTGATATGAAATGGCATTTTCACAACACTTCTGGGATGAGATTCGAATTGTCTTAAATTTGGCCATCTTATTGAAAACGACATTTTAGCGACACTTTTGGGACCAACTCGGAATTGTCACAAATTTAGTAGTCTGATAAAAATTGTCATTTTGGCAACACAATTCGGATGAGCTCGGAATTGTCTGAAATCTGGCAGTTTGAGAAAAAAATTGGCTTTTTGGTGAAACATTTGGAACGATCTCGGAATTGTCTCAACTTTGGCAGACTAATCAGAAACGACATTTTAGTGACACTTTTGGGACAAGCTCAGAATTGTCTCAAATTCGACAGTCTGAGGGGAAACATTGTTTTCGTAGCACTTTTGGGACGAGCTCGAAATTGTCTCAAATTTGGGAGTCTAATCGAAAATTGCATTTTTAGCGACACTTTCGGGACGAGCTCAGAATTGTTTCAAATTTGGCAGTCCATTCTGAAACAGCATTTTAGTGACACTTTTGAGACATGCTAGAACTTGTCTCACTTGCCAGCAAGACAAGGTTGAGCATAAGAAGAAAGCAGGCTTGCTTGAACCTTTGCCCGTGCCTAAACGTCTCTGGGAAAGTGTATCACTTGACTTCATCACTGGATTGCCTAAAGTGGGAGATATCGGGACTATCTTAGCTATTGTGGACCGATTCTCCAAATATGCTACCTTTATTGCTGCCGTAAAGTATGTTTCAGCGGAGGAGACTGCCCAACTCTTCTTCAAGCACATTGTTAAATATTGGGGTGTGCCTAAAAGTATTGTTAGTAACCGAGACACGCGTTTTGTTGGCAACTTCTGGACGGAGTTATTCAAGCTTCTTGGGTCACAACTTAATACTTCATCAAGCTACCATCTGGAGATGGATGGGCAAACTGAACACTTCAACTGTAAGCTCGAGGAGTATTTGCGCCACTTTGTCAATGCTAATCAACAGAATTGGGTACAACTTCTTGATGTAGCACAGTTATGCTTCAACTCTCAAAAGAGTAGCTCTATGGGCAAGAGTGCTTTTGAGATAGTGAATGGACAGCAGCCACTGTTGCCCCACACAGTGGATGGACCTTATGAGGGAAAGTCTCCCAGGGCTTACCAATTTGCTAAGGAATGGAAGAGAAACCATGACATTACTCGTGCCTATCTTGAAAAAGCAGCAAGCAAAATGAAGAAGTGGGCTAGTGAAAAGAGGAGCCCAATTGAGCTCAAAGCTGGGGATCAAGTTCTTGTCAAACTCAACCCTGAGCAACGCAAGCTCATGAAGGGAAGAGACAGAAGGCTAGTGCGCAAATATGAGGGACCGGTACACATTCTGAAGAGAATTGGCAAGTGTGCTTACAAGATAGATGCTCCATTTTGGTTGAAAGTGCATCCGGTTTTCCATGTGAGTTATTTGAAGCCTTACTATCCAGACAAGGAAGATCCAACCCGTAATGAGCAGAAACGCCAAACCATCACAACCAAAGCAGGGAAAAGGTCTATTGAATCTATCTTGGCCGATCGGGTGAAAATGGTTTGCAAGAAGAAACAAAGGCAATACTTGGTGAAATGGAAAGGCCTTGGAGATGAAGAAATTAGCTGGGAACGAGAGGCAGACTTGTCGGCTTTTCAAGACGAGATTGATGCTTATTGGGCCAAGTCGTCGAGGGCGTCGACCGTTCAAGTGGGGGAGACTGTCAAGGTGTGCCCATCCAAGGGTCAACACCTTGATGCCACACACATTTGTGCCCTTTGGAGAGCCAAAGACATGCCTAAGAAGTTGTTAGTGCAAGTCCAAGACATGCCATGAAGCAAGCTAGCCACCAAGTAGCAACTTTAGGCCAACTTTTAGAGGGTCAAATGTAATCTTTTTGCCTTGTAAATTTTTATGTAAATACCTTAGTATCAAAGGTGTTTTGAGACCAAGAGTTGTAATTTTTCTATTTTGTAGAATTATTAAAAAAATCCATTATGACTCCTCAAACATAGTGGATGTTTCCTCATGCCAGATAGAAAAGGGCTTAACAACCTATTATAAGGAGGGGGTACCCAAGTGTTGAACCAGGCCACTTGTGCCTTTAATGCACCCCAACCTAGCTTATGGTAAGGTAACTTTTGCAGCACTTTTGTGCATTGTTCAACTATTGTAATGCCTTCTTTTGAGTAAAGAAAAGTTCATTTCGCCTTTACATTGTGCAAAGCCTTTCAATTGTTGTTACTTTAATTTTAGCTTGCTTATTGCTATTTTGTGGCTTGTCTCCAAACTTGTGGCTCATCAACTGGACTAATATTGTGTTTGCTTGTTTTTGCAAACCTTTTGAGCATTCTTGGTGGGCTAGTGAAGAGAGTTAACTAGCGCCACACACACTTGCTTATCTTCAACAAGGCTTCCGCATTGCCAGTGTGTGACACCTTGGCATGGCATCGCATGCTACTGGCCTTGGCCTTGGCCTTGGCATGGTATGCTGCTGGCTTTGGCTGGGCTACCTTGGCCTTGGCCTTGGCATGGCATGCTACTAGCTTTGGCTGGGCTACCTTGGCCTCGGCCTTGGCATAGCATGGCATGCTGCTGGCCTTGGCCTTGGCATGGCAAGCTACTGGCTTTGGCTGGGGAGCCTTGGCCTTGGCCTTGGCAAGGCATGCTGCCGGCCTTGGCCTTGGCATGGCATACTGCAGGCTTTGGCTGGGCCGCCTTGGCCTTGGCCTTGGCATGGCATGCTGCTAGCCTTGGCCGTGGCATGGCATGCTGCTGGCTTTGGCAGGGCTGCCTGCTTTAGCAGGGCTGCCTTGGCCTTAGCCTTGGCATGGCATGCTGCTGGCCTTGGCCATGGCATGGCATGCTGTTGGCTTTGGCTGGGCTGCCTTGGTCTTGGCCTTGGCATGGCATGCTGCTGGCTTTGGCTGGGCTGCCTTGGCCTTGGCCTTGGTCCTGGCATGGCATGCTGCTAGCCTTGGCCTTGGCTGCTGCCTTATCCTTGGCTAGGCTGCCTTGGCCACGGCCTTGGCCACGCGGCCTTGGCTACGGTTCTTATCATTATACGTGCATTGCGTGCGAAGGCGTGCGCGAATGTGTGCGCAACACGCGCACCGCGGTCAAAAGACCGCGCATGCGGTATGCGCACTGGCCACGCTACCCACACTGCTGGCATGCCAGGCCAGGCTACCCACGCCGTGCGCATGCCATGTCGTGCAGCCCAGGCCGCGCGCATGCAAGGCCACCCACGCCGCGCGCATGCCATGCCGTGATGCCCAGGCTGCGCACTTGCCAGGCCGCCAACGCCGCAAGCATGCCATGCCGTGCTGCCCAGGCCGTGCGCATGCCATGCCACCCAGGCCGTGCGCATGCCATGCTGCCCACGCCGGGCGCATGCCATGCCTTGCTACCAAGGCCGTGCACATGCCATGCTGCCCAGGCCACGCGCATGCCATGCCGCCCATGCCGGGTGCATGCCGGGCCGCCCACGCTGCGCGCTTGCCATGCCATGCTGTCCAGGCCGCGTGCATGTCAGGCTGCTCATGCCGCACCCGTGCCAGGCCGCCCACGCCCGCGTGCATGCCATGCCATGCTGCCCAGGCCGCGCCCAAGGCCGTGGTTGAGCCGTGGTCTAGGCTGCCCAAGGCTACGGCTCAAGCCGCGGCCGAGTTGCCCAAGGCCGCGGCCGAGTTGCCCAAGGCCGCGGTCCATGCCTCCCAAGGCCGCGGCCCAGGCCGCGCCCAAGGCCACAGCGCCATGGGGCACACTTGGCATGGCCTTGCCTTGCAAGGGAGGTGCCCCCCCTTACAATAACTTGTTAAGCCCTTTTCAGTCTGGCAGAAGGAAACATCAACCATGCTCGAGGAGTCATAATGGGGTTTTTTTTAAAAAAAGTAATGGTTTTGTGCCAAAACTTTCAACATAAAAGTTGTAGAAAATAATTTAATACACCATAAAAAAAATTGAAAAAAAATATTTGGCCACCGGAAATATTTTATTTAAATTTATTTCGATTTTAATACTTAAAAAATATTAAAAATTAGTAAAAATAGTCAAAAAATTGTGGAAAAATTCCAATAATTAAAGGATGAGGCACTAGTAATTATAGAAATTATTAAATTATTTTTTTTATTTTTTTATTTTATTTTAATTTTTTTGGCCAAATAAAGGCTTAAAAAATTTGAAAAACTCAAGAAAAATTGCAAAAAAATAGGGCATGGCATTTAAAATTAATTGTAGTGCATTTTTAATTGTGTGGCATGGTTTGGGTAAGAATATAA
>JAXFYN010001048.1:32500-47500 GCA_036172215.1 Camellia granthamiana
CAACAAGCTTCCGCTTGGAAAAGCATAGGCAGCTCATTCGCAAGTCAAAGCCAACAAAATGGCAATTACCCAAGGGACATGCTTTTCGCGAGGCAGCTTCCACTGGGGAAGCGCAGGCAAACAACTTGTAAGCAAGTCAAAGGCAACCGGATGGCTACCAACCGAGGGACATAAATTTTCGCAAGGAGCTTCCACTAGGAGAGCACAGGCAACTCGGAGGCAAGTCAAAGCCAACCGAATGGCAATTAACCGAGGGACATAACTTTTCGCAAGGAGCTTCCACTAGCGAAAGCGCAGGCAACTTGTAGGAATCTTACGGATGATGAAGAGGAATGCACCAGTGGAGTTCGCTGCACAAGCAGGGATCCATCCAACTCGCACAAACCAAACACAACTCACGCGCCACGACGTACACTACGCACCAGACCCCCAAAATGAATCACACCCTGAAGGACTAAGAAGCCCGACGAACATGAGAAAACATTTAGAGAAGCCGAGAAAGCACCGGTTAGCGGGACGACAAATAACAAAAGGCAACAGGCAACTTCAGGGGGACATAACTTTCGCGACAACCTTCCACTGAGAAAGCGCAGGCGGCTTGTTCATATGTCAAAGCCAACCAAATGGCAATTACCCGAGGGATACGCTTTTCGCAAGGCACCTTCCACTAGGGAAGCGCAGGCAACTAGAAGGAGACTCGAAGACAACCTAAGGCATTTACCCGAGGGACATGGAGGAATGCACCAGTGGAGTTCACTGCATAGGCAGGGATCCGTCTAACTCGCACAAACCAAACACAACTCATGTGCCACGACGTACACTATGTACCTGCCCCCAAAATGAATCACCCCCCGAAGGACTAAGAAGCCCGACGAACGTGCGAAAACATTTAAAGAAGTCGAGCAGGCACCGGTTAGTGCGAATGCAAATAACAAACGTAACAGGCAACTTTCGAGGGATATACTTTTCACCACAAGCGCTTCCACTAGGAAAGCACAGGCAACTCGTTCGCACGTCAAATCCAACCAAATGGCAATTACTCGAGGGACACGCTTTTTGCAAGGCACCTTCCACTAGGGAAGCGCAGGCAACTCGAAGGTGAGTCGAAGACAACCTAAAGGCAATTACCCGAGGGACATAGAGGAATGCACCAGTGTAGTTCGCTGCACAGGCAGGGAATCCGTCCAACTCGCACAAACCAAACACAACTCACGCGCCACGACATACACTATGCACCAGCCCCCAAAACGAATCACCTCCCGAAGGACTAAGAAGCCCGACGAACGTGCAAAAACATTTAGAGAAGCTGAGCAAGCACCGGGTCAATGCTAATGCAAATAACAAACAGAACAGGCAACTTTCGAGGGATATACTTTTCGCAACAAGCTTCCACTAGGAAAGCACAGGCAACCCGTTCACACATCAAAGCCAACCAAATGGCAATTAAACCGAGGGACATGCATTTCACAAGGCAACTTCTACATAAGTCAAAGCCAAACCTAATGGCAATTACCCAAGGGACATGGCATGCTTGCCAAAGCGGTGGCTTGGCATGCTTGCCAAGGCCGTGGCATGATATGCTGTTGGCCAAGGCCAGGGCATGCCATGCTGCTGGACAAGGCCGCGGCAAGGCATGCCATGCTGATGGCCAAGGTCGTGGCATGGCATGCCATGCTGCCGGCCAAGGTTGTGTGGGCAAGGTATGCTGCTGGCCAAGGTGTTGGCATGGCACGCTGCTGCCCAACGCCGAGTCGTTGGCATGGCATGCTGCTGGCCAAGGACTAGGCATGGAATGCTGCTGGCCAAGGCGTTGGCATCGCATGCTTGCTGGCCAAGGCCGGTGGCATGGCATGCCATGTTGCTGGACAAGGCCGTGGCAAGGCATGCTGCTGGCCAAGGCTGTTGGCATGGCATGCCGCTGGCCAAGGTCGTGGCATGGCATGCTGATGGCTAAGGCGTTGGCATGGCATGCTGCTGGCCAAGGGCCGTGGCATGGCATACTGCTGGCCCAAGGACTAGGCATCATGCTACTGGTCAAGGCTTTGGCATGGCATGTTGTTGGCCGAGGCTGAGGCATGGCATGCTGCTGGCCGAGGCTGTGGCACGCCATGTTGCTGGCCAAGGCTCGGCATGGCTTGGCATGTTGCTGGCCAAGGCCGTGGCATGGCATGTTGTTGGCCAAGGACTAGGCATGGCATGCTGTTGGCCAATACTAGCATGGCGTGCTGCTGGCGAAGGCCGTGGCATGACATGTTTGCCAAGGTTGGGCATGCCATGCTGCGGGCCAAGGCTTTGGCATGGCATGCTGTTGGCCAAGGCTGTGCATGGCATGCTGCTGGCCAAGGTTGTGGCATGGTATGCTGCTGGCCAAGGCTGTGGCATGACAAGCTTGCCAGGGCCTGGGCATGGCATGCTGCTGGCCAAGGCTTTGGCATGCCATGTTGCTGGCCAAGGCCGTGGCAAGGCATGCTGCTGAACAAGGCCGTGGCAAGGCATGCTGTTGGCCAAGGCTGTGGCATGGCATGCTGCTGGCCAAGGCCATAGCATGACATGCTTGCCAAGGCCGGGGCATGGCATGCTGTTGGCCAAGGCTTTGGGCATGGCATGTTGCCGGCCAAGGCTGTTGCATGGCATGCGAACCAAGGCTTTGGTATGGCGTGCCGTTGGTCAAGGCCCTGGCATGACATGCTTGCCAAGGTTGTGGCATGGCATGCTGATGGCTAAGGCGTTGGCATGGCATGCTGCTGGCCAAGGCCGTGGCATGGCATACTGCTGGCCAAGGACTAGGCATCATGCTACTGGTCAAGGCTTTGGGCATGGCATGTTGTTGGCCGAGGCTGAGGAATGGGCATGCTGCTGGCCGAGGCTGTGGCACGCCATGTTGCTGGCCAAGGCTTCGGCATGGCTTGGCATGTTGCTGGCCAAGGCCGTGGCATGGCATGTTGTTGGCCAAGGACTAGGCATGGCATGCTGTTCGCCAAGTACTAGGCATGGCGTGCTGCTGGCGAAGGCCGTGGCATGACATGTTTGCCAAGGTTGGGCATGCCATGCTGCGGGCCAAGGCTTTGGCATGGCATGCTGTTGGCCAAGGCTGTGGCATGGCATGCTGCTGGCCAAGGTTGTGGCATGGCATGCTGCTGGCCAAGGCTGTGGCATGACAAGCTTGCCAGGGCCGGGGCATGGCATGCTGCTGGCCAAGGCTTTGGCATGCCATGTTGCTGGCCAAGGCCGTGGCAAGGCATGCTGCTGGACAAGGCCGTGGCAAGGCATGCTGCTGGACAAGGCTGTGGCATGGCATGCTGCTGGCCAAGGCCATAGCATGACATGCTTGCCAAGGCCGGGGCATGGCATGCTGCTGGCCAAGGCTTTGGCATGGCATGTTGCCGGCCAAGGCTGTTGCATGGCATGCGAACCAAGGCTTTGGTATGGCGTGCCGTTGGTCAAGGCCCTGGCATGACATGCTTGCCAAGGTTGTGGCATGGCATGCTAGCCAAGGCCGACGTGCCACCGCCACCACCACAGGCCGTCACTCGACACATCCCGTGCTTTTCTATGTAGTTTCAATGCCACAAGCCAAGCGATGGCATGTGCCAAGTGCCCGCCTAGGCATAGGCATGGCCTATGGCCTGGCTATGCTGGCCAGCCTTAAGGGAGGTGCCTCCCTCCCTTATAGTAGCTTGTTAAGCCCTTTTTCATCTGGTAAGAGGAAACATCACCTATGCTCGAGGAGTCATAATGGGGTTTTTTTTTAAAAGTAACGTTTTTTTGCAAGAATTTTCAACATAAAAGTTGAAGGAAATAATTAAAGACACCATAAAAAAATTGAAAAAAAATATTTGGCCACCGGAATATTTTATTTTAATTTATTTCTATTTTAATACTTAAAAAATAATAAAAATTACTAAAAATAGTCAAAAAATTCTAGAAAAATTCCAATAATTATAGGGTGAGGCACTAGTAATTTATAGTAATTTTTCTAATTATTTTTTTATTTTTTATTTATTTTACTTTAATTTTTATGAGTAAATAAATAATTAAAAAATGCGAATCACACCCCGAAGGACTAAGAAACCCGACGAACGTGCAAAAACACTTAGAGAAGCCGAGCAAGCATCGGTTAGCGCGAATGCAAATATCAAAGGCAATATGCAATTTCCGAGGGACATACTTTTCGCAACAAGCTTCCACTAGGAAAGCACTGGCAACTCGTTCACAAGTCAAAGCCAACCAAATGGCTATTACCCGAGGGACATGCATTTCGCAGGGCAACTTGTACGTAAGTCAAAGCCAAACCTAATGCCAATTACCCGAGGGACAAGGATTGCTTGCCAAGGCCATGCCATGCGATGCTACTGGACAAGGCCGTGGCAAGGCATGCTGCTGGCCAAGGCAATTGGCATCGCAAGCTGCTGGCAGTGGCATGGCATGGCATGGCATGCTGCTGGCTGGCCAAGGCTGCGGCCTTGGCCTTGGGGGGCTTGGCCTTGGCCTAGGCCTTAGTCTTGGCCTTGGCTGGGCTGCCTTGGCTACTATTCTTAGCACGACTGCAAATGACAAAGGCAATAGGCAACTTCCGAGGGACATAATTTTCGCAACAAGCTTCCATGTTGCTGGCCAAGTGCCATGGCAAGGCATGCTGCTGGCCAAGGCATTGGCATAGCATGTTGCTGGCCAAGGCCGTGGCATAGGCATGCCATGCTTCTGGACAAGGCCGTGGCATGGCATGCCGCTGGCCAAGGCGTTGGCATGGCATGCTACGGGCAAAGGCATTGGCATGCCATGCTGTTGCACAAGGCCGTGGCATGGCATGGCATGCTGCTGGCGAAGGCGTTGGCATGGCATGCTGCTGGCCAGGGCCGTGGCATGGCATGCTGCTGGCCAAGGCCTTGGCATGGAATGTTGCTGGCCAAGGCTGTGGCATGACATGCTTGCCAAGGACAAGGCATGGCATGTTGCAGGCCAAGGCTTTGGCATGCCATGTTGTTGGCCAAGGCTGTGGCATGGCTACCTTGGCTGCTATTCTTAGTGCGACTGCAAATGACAAAGGCAATAGACAACTTTTGAGGGACATAATTTTCGCAACAAGTTTCCACTTTGAAAGCACAGGCAACTCATTCGTCAGTTAAAGCCAACCGAATGGCTATTACCCGAGGGACATGCTTTTCGCAAGGTACCTTCCACTAGGGAAGCAAAGGCAAATTGTAGGCAACTCAAAGCCAACCTAGAGGCAATTACCTGAGGGACATATGAGAATGCACCAGTGGAGTTCACTGCATAGGCCGGGATCCATCCAGTTCGCACAAACCAAACACAACTCATGCGCCACGACGTACACTATGCACCAGCCACCCAAAACGAATCACACCCTGAAGGACTGAGAAGTCCCACGAACGTGCGAAAATATTTAGAGAAGCTGAGCAAGCACCGGTTAGCTCAAATGCAAATGACAAACGCAACAGGCAACTTCCGAGGGACAAACTTTTTGCAACAACCTTCCACAAGGAAACCACAGGAAACTCATTCGCACGCCAAAGCCAACCAAATGGTGATTACCCGAGGGACAAGAATTTCGCAAGGCAACTTGTACGTAAGTCAAAGCCAAACCCGATGGAAATTACCTAAGGGACAAGGCATGCTTGCGAAGGTCGTGGCATGCTATGTTGTTGGCTGAGGCTACGGCATGCAGTGCTGCTGGAAAAGGCGTTGGCATGCCAAGCTGCGAGCCAAGGCATTGGCATGGGAAGCTGCTGGGGGGTAGCATGGCATGGCATGCTGCTGGCCAAAGGCCTTGGCATGCCATGTTGCTAGCCAAGGCTGTGGCATGGCATGCTTCTGGTCTTGGCCGGGCTGCCTTGGCCATGGCCTTTGCTGGGCTGCCTCGGCCTTGGCTGCGGCCTTGGCTGGGCTGCCTCGGCCTTGGCTGGGCTGCCTCGGCCTTGGCTGCGGCCTTGGAATGGTATGATGCTGGCCTTGGCCTTGGCTGCGGCCTTGGCTGAGCTGCCTTGGACTTGGCCTTGGCTTTGGCTTGGCATGCCGCTGGCCTTGGCCTCGGCCTTGGCTTTGGCTACGGCCTTGGCCTTGGAGTGCCATGCTGCTGGCCTTGGACTTGGCCTTGGCATGGCATGCTGCTGGCCTTGGCCTTGGCAAGGCATGTTGCTGGCTTTGGCTGGGCTGCCTTGGCCTTGGCCTTGGCATGGCATGCTGCTGGCCTTGGCCTTAGCATGGCATGCTGCTGGCCCTGGCCTTAGCATGGCATGCTGCTGGCTTTGGTTGGCTTGCCTTGGCCTTGGCATGGCATGCTGCTAGCCTTGTCCTTAGTAGGGCATGCTGCTGGCTTTGGGCTGGGCTGCCTTGGCCTTGGCCTTGGCATGGCATGCTGCTGGCCTTGGCCATGGCCTTGGCATGGCATGCTGCTGGCCTTGGCCTTGGCATGGCATGCTGCTGGCTTTGGTTGGGCTGCCTTGGCCTTGGCATGGCATGGCATGCTGCTGGCCTTGGCCTTGGCATGGCATGCTGCTGGCCTTGTCCTTAGCATGGCATGCTACTGGCTTTGGCTGGGCTGCCTTGGCCTTGGCCTTGGCATGGCATGCTGTTGGCCTTTGCCTTCATATGGCAAGTTGCAGGCCTTGCCTAGGCTGCCTGGGCCTTGGCCTTGGCAAGGCATGCTGCTGGCCTTGGCCTTTGCATGGCATGCTGCTGGCTTTGGCTGGGCTACCTTGGCCTTGGCATGGCATGGCATGCTGCTGGCCTTGGCCTTGGCCTTGGCGTGGCATGCTGCTGGCTTCGGCTTTGCTGCCTTGGCATGGCAGGCTGTTGGCTTTGGCTGGGCTGCCTTAGCCTTGGCATGGTATGCTGCTGGCCTTGGCCATGGCGTGGCATGCGGCTGGCTTTGGCTGGGCTGCCTTGGCCTTGGCATGGCATGGCATGGCATGTTGTTGGCCTTGGCCTTGGCATGGCATGCTGCTAGCCTTGGCCATGGCATGGCATGCTGCTGGCTTTGGTTGGCTGCCATGGCCTTGGCCTTGGAATGGCATGCAGCTGGCCTTGGCCACGGCATGGCATGCTGCTGGCATTGGCTGGGCTCCTTGGCCTTGCCACGGCATGGAATGCTGCTGGCCTTGGCCTTGGCATGGCATGCAGCTGGCTTTGGCTGGGCTGCCTTCGCCTTGGCGTGGCATGCCACTAGCCTTGGCCATGGCATGGCATGCTGCTGGCTTTGGCTGGGCTGCATTGGCCTTGGCAAGGGCATGGAATGCTGCTGGCCTTGGCCTTGGCATTGTATGCTGCTGGCTTTGGCTTGGCTGCCTTGGCCTTGGCCTTGGTATGGCATGCTGCTGGCCTTGGCCTTGGCATGGCATGCTGCTGGCTTTGGCTAGGCTTCCTTGTCCTTGGCCTTGGCATGGCATGCCGCTGGCCTTGGCCATGGCATGGCAAGTTGCTGGCTTTGGCTGGGCTACCTTGGCCTTGGCATAGAATGGAATGCTGCTGGCCTTGGCATGGCATGCTGCGGGCTTTGGCTGGGCTGCCTTGGCCTTGGCCTTGGCATGGCATGCTGCTGGCTTTGGCTGGGCTGCCATGGCCGTGGCCTTGGCATGGCATGCTGCTTGCTTTGGCTGGGCTGCCTTGTCCTTGGCATGGCATGGCATGCTACTGGCCTTGGCCTTGGCATGGCATGCTGCTGGCTTTGGCTGGGCTGCCGTGGCCTTGGCCTTGGCATGGGCTTGCTGCTGGCCTTGGCCTTGGCATGGCATGCTGCTAGCTTTGGCTGGGCTGCCTTGGCCTTGGCCTTGGCCTTGGCCTTGGCCTTGGCCTTGGCATGGCATGCTACTGGCCTTGGCCATCGCATGGCATGTGGCTGGCTTTGGCTAGACTGCCTTGGCCTTGGCCTTGGCATGGCATGCGGCTGGCCTTTGGCTGGGCTGCCTTGGCCTTGGCCTTGGCATGGCATGCTGCTGGCTTTGGCTGGGCTTCTTTGGCCATGGCATGGCATGGCATGCGGCTGGCCTTGGCCTTGGCATGGCATGCTGCTGGCTTTTGCTGGGCTGCCTTGGCCTTGGCATGGCATGCTTTTGGCCTTGGCCTTGGCATGGCATGCTTTTGGCCTTGGCCTTGGCATGGCATGCTGCTAGCTTTGGCTGGGCTACCTTGGCCTTGGCCTTGGCATGGTAGGCTGCTGGCCTTGGCCATGTGTCACGGGCCGACTCCTTTAGAGGCGCGGTGGATCAATTTTTTCCCGGTGTGGCGCTCAAACTCCACCAAGTTTAAGCCCGCCATAGCTCATTGACAAATCGAGTGTTGATGGTCTCACCCGTTTGAACATTAGGGCCCAATGCTTTGTCAAGCATAACAACTTCACAAGGAAGCTCCATCTTCACCCGGATGCCACAAGTAGGCCTGACGCCTCAAGTGCACCAAGCACGGCATAAGTCGGTTCATAGCGCCAAGCTTACCTCAAGCAAGGTGCTCACCCAGCTTAGGTTTATGTCATCAAGGTGCCTAGCCACACGACAATGTGCTAGCAAAGGTCCTCAACTTAGCTGACAAGCCAACATTGCATGTTGGGTCTTTAATAGCATCTCAAAGTGTCGTAGTGTCTAGCATGACTCAATAGATGCATATTGGATGGCCACTTGGTCATGCGAAGCCCACAAGCCACCGAGGGTCAATCTCTTGCCCACGGCGTAGTCCTCGTGCCAACACGTATGTTAGATTTCGCCGAAGGCCATTGCGCACCTTAGTGTTGCACCAACGTGTAGCATGAGTAAGGCAACATCTCAATCCATAGCTTGCTTATAGCATAATGTAGTCCCTCAATGGACGTTGTCATTGCATAGCTTGATGCCTTCATTCGATAGCCCACATATGTGGTGTCGCCTTCCAACCGCTTAGCTTAAGCCACGAGATCCCCTCGTATGAGGTTGAATCCAAATCAAGTGCTTGGTTTGGGTTCAACCTCGTACCATATTGTGTGGCATAATGGAAACAACGTAGTGGACCTCTCACCCGGGAGGGTGCGCGCAGTGCCTACATTATTGCACCATCCACGGGGCTCCCAAACCACGTGGAGACTCTAGACACCCCTCTAGATGCCTAAAGCCTGCCCTTGAGTTGCCCCAAGGTTGCTCACTTGAAGCCCAGTTTGGGCGGTGAGGTAGGTAGGTAGCACACCTTACCCCCTTATATATGCTTGTTAAGCAATTTGCCATCTGGCAAGAGACTGGAAACATCATGTCTGAGGAGTCATAATGATTTTTCATAAATTCCACAAATTGAGAAAAATCACGAAACTTGGTCGGGAAAACACTTCCCCTAAGACCTATTTCCAGTAAAAATTTCAGCCCGAAACTCCTTCGTTTGAGTGCCGAACCAAAGCGCCAAAACTCTGCACTGTTGGCTGCCATTGCTGGCTGCTACTGCTGGCAGCGCTGTTTGCTGCTGTTGGCAGCGCTGGTTGGCTATTGGCATGGGCTGCGGCTTTGCCATTTGCTGGTTATTAGTGGCTTACATGCCTTGGGCTACTTGGGGCTAGTGTTAGGCCACGTTAGGGCACTTCCAACGACCACTCTTGAGCACTCAAATGGCCACACCACCACGAGCAAAACGTCACGGAGTTAGCCTTGCAAGGCAACCCGTGACACTCTCCTCCACTCCAACCATCAACGTCTCGTTGATGTAGCACAAAGCTGATGCTGCAGTGCGTGTACCGGCTCCTTCTGATGAGTCCAACACCTCTGTGTTGATGGCCTACCTTCAACGTCCAACTCTTTTAGCCAAGCTCCCCTCTAAAAGTGGCCTCTACCAAAGCTTCCTCTGAGCATCTCTAACGCTGCCCTTTGCCAATGCTCTTGAAATGCCAAGCCCTCTTCTCAAATGGCCTCTGCCAATGCTCCTCCGAGCAAACGCAAGCTCCTTTGAGCTAACTCAAGCTCCTCTGAGCTGACTCCTTCGGACGATGTTCCTCTAATGATCCCTCAACTCAATCTCCTTTGAGCTGACTCCTCCAAGCTAACTCGCAGTAGGTCATCGCATCGCGACTTCCTCCTCCACTCGAGTTGTCGATGCCCTCATCAACTCAATGCAAATCATCAATTACTCCTCAAAATGATTAAACAATGCCCTCTGGCAAGCAGGAAGCCCTCTGGCTGATATCTTCAATAAACTAAAGTATCTCTATACTGTGCCCTCTTGCGAAATGAAAGCCCTCTGGCTGCTGTCCATTAACAAGCTCATGCCTCTGAAGCCTTCTAGCTGATGCCCTCTGGCAAACTCAATCTTTGAAGCCCTCTGGCTGTTGCTCTCTAGCAAGCTCAATATCTGAAGCCCTCTGGCTATTACTCTCTGGCAAACTCAAACTTTAAAACACTTTAGCTGAAGCCCCCAGGCAAATTGTAGCCCTCTGGCTGAAATGAAGCCCACCAGCTTTGCTCAACTCATGCCCTCTGGCAAAGTGTAGCCCACTGGCTGAATATCATGCTTGTGCCCTCTGGGAAGCCCTCTGTTTTACTTGTACTCATGCCCTCTGGATTACTTAGGTCTTTTGGCTAGTATTCAACTCTTCCTACCTAGTATCTCGGCCACTGCCTTCACCCGAGTCAGCTATCTCATCAAGCTCAAAGATTTCGCCTTTCAAAGGCTCACCGCTCTTGCCACCCACAAAACTAGCCATTCCAACAATGATGCTCAAAACGATGCGCGGATTCTGGCACCAAATTATGTCTTGACTTTACAATCCCGCTACACGGTTGTCCTCCAACAACGGTGATTTCATCCATCACCCCGCTCTCTAGCAAGCGTGTACACTCGGTGCCTCTGCACACGGGAGTCAAGATCTCAACTTTTGTCTTGAAATTTTTCCGAACAAACCCTCTAAGAGAACAGCCATGTGTTTGAAGATGCAAAACCACTGACAAGCACAAGTTGCAAATGCCACCACGAACAGTCGAAACATAGGCCCCCTGAAGCGAACCAGTGATAATGCCATAGCACATGTACGACTGCCAATGAAAATCCATCTCTAAGGCTCAATAGCTAAAGATCACATGCCCACAATCTGATACAAGCATTTAACAAGTCCAAACTGCGGTAGAAATCCCCATGTACCCAACAAAGTAACACAATCATGCCAACCCTGTTGGTTAGGAAGCAACCCGTCCACAAATGTAGCATACTCGTGCCACAGTGTGCCCACAGTGTAGAAATGCTCACCAAGTCCACAAAGTGAGAGGGAAACACCAACTTAGCAAGGAAACACTAGATGCCACAATGCTTCTCAATTCGCACACTCAAGAACGGTTGCTGCGTTCAAGGCATCGCTGAAGAATAGCACAATAAGCACGGATACCCCAAGACATCACCAGTCAGCTCCCACAGTTCAAACATGACTAGAAAACCAACGATGGTCTTGTTTAGAGTCTAGGATGTCATACACGTCCCCCAGGATGAGTTTCATGCATAACTTCTTCAAACAGTGGCATCAGGGTCCACGGAAGATGATGGCCAAGGCCGTGGCAAGGCATGCCATGTTGCTGGCCAAGGCCATGGCAAGGCATGCTGTTGGCCAAGGTGTTGTCATGGCACGCTGCTGCCCAAGGTCGAGTCGTTGGCATGGCATGCTGCTGTCCAAGGCGTTGGCATGGCATTCTACTGGCCAAGGCCATGGAATGGCATGCCATGATGCTGGCCAAGGCCATGGCAAGGCATGCTGCTGGCCAAGGCGTTGGCATGGCATGCCGCTGGCTAAGGCCGTGGCATGGCATGCTACTGGCCACGGCGTTGGCATGGCGTGCTGCTGGCCAAGGCCGTGACATGGCATGCTGCTGGCCAAGGACTAGACATCATGTTGCTGGTCAAGGCTTTGGCATGCCATGTTGCTGGCCGAGGCTGTGGCATGGCATGGCATGCTGCTGGCCGAGGTTGTGGCACGCCATGTTGCTGGCCAAGGCTTTGGCATGGCATGTTGCTAGCCAAGGCCGTGGCATGGCATGCTGCTGGCCAAGGACTAGGCGTGGCTTGCTGTTGGCCATGGACTAGGCATGGCGTGCTGCTGGCCAAGGCAGTGGCATGACATGTTTGCCAAGGTTGGGCATGGCATGCTGCTGGCCAAGGCTTTGGCATGGCATGGATTGTTTGCCAAGGCCATGCCATGCCATGCTGCTGGACAAGGCCGTGGCAAGACATGCTGCTAGCCAAGGCGTTGGCATCGCAAGCTGCTGGCAGTGGCATGGCATGCTGCTGGCCAAGGTTGTGGCATGGCATGCTACTAGCTTGGCCAAGGCTATGGCATGGCCAAGGCTGCGGCCTTGGCCTTGGTTTGGTCTTGGTCTTGGCCTTGGCTGGGCTGCCTTGGCTGCTATTCTTAGCACGACTACAAATGACAAAGGCAACAGGCAATTTTCGAGGGACATAATTTTCGCAACAAGCTTGGTTTGGCTTTGACTTACGTATAGGTTGCCTTGCGAAATGCATGTCCCTCGGGTAATAGCCATTTGGTTGGCCTTGACATGCGAACGAGTTGCCAGTGCTTTCGTAGTGGAAGGTTGTTGCGAAAAGTATGTCCCTCGGAAGGTTCCTCGGAAGGTTCGTCAGGCTTCTTAGTCCTTCGGGGTGTGATTCGCATTTTTTAATTATTTATTTACTCATAAAAATTAAAATAAATTAAATAAAAAATAAAAAAATAATTAAAAAAATTACTATAATTACTAGTGCCTCATCCTATAATTATTGGAATTTTTCTAAAATTTTTTGACTATTTTTAGTAATTTTTATTATTTTTTAAGTATTAAAGTCGAAATAAATTAAAATAAAAAATTCTGGTGGCGAAATATTTTTTTTCAATTTTTTTATGGTGTCTTATATTATTTCCTACAACTTTCGTGTTGAAAATTTTTGCAAAAAACCATTACTTTTAAAAAAGAACCCCATTATGACTCCTCGAGCATGGGTGATGTTTCCTCCTGCTAGATGAAAAAGGGCTTGACAAGCTACTATAAGGGGGGGTACCTCCCTTAAGGCTGGCCAGCATGGCCAGGCGACAGGCCACGCCTATGCCTAGGCGGGCGCTTGGCACATGCCATTGCTTGGCTTGTGGCATTGAAACTCCATAGCCAAGCACGGGATATGTCGAGTGGCGGCACACGGTGGTCGCGGTGGCACGTCGGCCTTAGCCAGCATGCCATGCCACAGCCTTGGCAAGCATGTCATGCCAGGGCCTTGGCCAGCGCCACGCCATGCCAAGGCCTTGCCTCGCATGCCATGCCACAACCTTGGCCAGCAACATGGCATGGCAAAGCCTTGGCCAGCAGCATGCCATGCCACGGCCTTGGTCAGCATGTCATGCCACGACCTTGGCCAGCAGCATGCCATGCCACAGCCTTGGCCAGCAGCATGCCATGCCACGGCCTTGTCTTGCAGCATGCAATGCCAATGCCTTGGCCAGCAGCATGGCTTGCCATGACCTTGTCCAGCAGCATGGCATGCCATGCCATGCCACGGCCTTGGGCAGCAACATGCCATGCCTAGGTCCTTGGCCAGCAGCATGCCATGCCAACGCCTTGGCCAGCAGCATGCCATGCCACGGCCTTGGCCAGCAGCATGCCACGCCAACACCTCGGCCTTGGCCAGCAGCATGCCATGCCAACGCCTTGGCCAGCAGCCTGCCTTGCCACGGCCTTTTCCAACAGCATGGCATGCCATGCCACGGCCTTGGCTAGCAGCATGGAATGCCTTGCCATGGCCTTGGCTAGTAGCATGCCAACGCCTCGGCCTTGGCCAGTAGCCTGCCTTGCCACGGCCTTGTCCAGCAGCATGGCATGCCCTGGCCTTGGCCAACAGCATATCATGCCACGGCCTTGGCAAGCATCGCGAGCCACCGCCTTGGCAAGCATGCCATGTCCCTCGGGTAATTGCCATTAGGTTTGGCTTTGACTTACGTACAAGTTGCCTTGCGAAATCCATGTCCCTCGGTTAAATTTCCATTTGGTTGGCTTTGACGTGCGAACGAGTTGCCTATGCTTTCCTAGTGGAAGCTTGTTGCGAAAAGTATGTCCCTCGAAAGTTGCCTGTTGCGTTTGTTATTCGCATTTGCGCTAACCGATGCTTGCTCGGCTTCTCTAAATGTTTTCGCATGTTCGTCGGGCTTCTTTGTCTTTCGGGAGGCGATTCGTTTTGGGGGGCTGGTGCATAGTGTACGTCGTGGCGCGTGAGTGGTGTTTGGTTTGTACGAGTTGGACGGATCCCTGCCTGTGCAGCGAACTCCACTAATGCATACCTCCATGTCCCTCGGCTAAATGCCTTTAGGTTGTCTTGGACTCGCCTACGAGTTGACTGCGCTTCCCTAGTGGAAGGTGCCTTGCGAAAAGCATGTGCCTCGGGTAATTGCCATTTGGTTGGCCTTGAGTTACAAACGAGCAGCCTGCGCTTTCCTAGTGGAAGGTTTTTGCGAAAGTTATGTCCCTCGGAAGTTGCCTGTTGCGTTTGTTATTCGCATTCGCGCTAGCCGGTGCTTGCTCGGCTTCTCTAAATGTTTTCGCACGTTCGCCGGGCTTCTTTGTCCTTCCCGGGGCGATTCGTTTGGGGGGCTGGTGCATAGTGTACGTCGTGGTGCGTGAGTGGTGTTTGGTTTGTGTGAGCTGGATGGATCCCTGCGTGTGCAGCGAACTCCACTGGTGTATACCTCCATGTCCCTCGGGTAAATGCCTTTAGGTTGTCTTCGACTCGCCGCCTACGAGTTACCTGCGCTTCCCTAGTGGAAGGTGCCTTGCGAAAAGCATGTCCCTCGGGTAATTGCCATTTGGTTGGTTTTGATATACGAACCAGCAGCCTGCGCTTTTCCTAGTGGAAGGTTGTTACGAAAGTTATGTCCCTCTGAAGTTGCCTGTTGCCTTTGTTATTTGCAGTCGTGCTAACCAGTGCTTGCTCGGCTTCTCTAAATGTTTTCGCACGTTCGTCTGGCTTCTTAGTCCTTCGGGGTGTGATTTGTTTCGGGCGGCTGGTGCGTAGTGT
>JAXFYN010001048.1:55000-59686 GCA_036172215.1 Camellia granthamiana
AGCGTTGCCCAGCGTGCCAAGGCGGGCATGCCATGCCATGGCCTCGGCCCGCATGCCTTGCCACGGCGTTGCCCAGCATGCCACGGCCTCGGCCCGTATGCCTTGCCATGGCGTCAGCCCGCATGCCATGCCACGACCTTGCCTAGCGTGCCATGCCTTAGCGTTGCCCAGCATACCAAGGCCTCGGCCCGCATGCCATGCCACGGCCATGGTCCACATGCCTTGCCACGGCCTCGGCCCCGGCCCGTATGCCCTGCCACGGCATTGCCCAGCGTGCCATGCCACGGTGTTGCCCAGCGTGCCATGCCTCAGCGTTGCCCAGCATGCCAGGGCCTCGGCCGGCATGCCATGCCACGGCCTCGGCCCGCATGCCATGCCACGGCGTTGCCCAGCGTGCCATGCCTTAGTGTTGCCCAGCATGCCATGCCACGGCCTCGACCCGCATGCCATGTCACGTCCTTGGCCCACATGCCTTGCCACGACCTCGGCCCACATGCCTTGCCACGACCTCAGCCCACATGCTTTGCATCAAGCACATGCTTCTTCTGGATGCTCCTCGGCTCTTCCAACTTTTCATTCTTCTTGGATATTGACCCAAGTAGTTGGATGCTCCCCAGTTGTGCTTCCTTCTTTGAAGCGCTTTCACTCTCAGAGCTTTTCTTCTCTTTCTTCTTCCCAGCACGAAGCGCCTTCTTTGGGCAGTTCCTCACTATGTGTGGTTCGTTGCACAAGAGACACTCAAGCCGCCCTTTGCGTTCATGCCTCTTCTTCGGAGATCCGGTGCGTTGCCCATTCTTGCGCTGTTCCCATCTCTTGGGGGACTCTCCATCACTGCGCTCGTCATCGGTGGTTGGTGGAGACTGTCTCCCTCATTTGCCCTTGGGTTTCCCTAGCGCTTTGAAGTCATCCAGCTTCTCCACCTCCGCTAGTGCAGTTGCAAGGTCTTTCACTCCTTGACTCTGCAACTCTCTCGCTGCCCAAGGCTGCAAACCATCCAGGAAGCCATATAACGCCTCTTTCTCCGCCATGTCAGGGATCTCCAATAGTAGCGCGAAATACTCCTTCACATAGTCCCACAATGTCCCCACATGCCTTAGCTTGCGCAGCTTCTTGCACGCCTGGAACTCGACATTGACAGGGTAGAAGTGCTTCTTCAGTTCTCTCTTGAGCTCTGCCTAAGTCTCTATCTTGCACAACCCCTTTTCCATGTCGGCATACCGCCTCCTCCACCACAGCATCGCAGTGTCCTTTAGATATATGGTGGCGGTCTGCACCTTCTCGTCTTCATCCGTGATGTTGACGTTCTCAAAGTACCACTCTATGTTCTAAATGAAGTTATCAGTCTCTCGGGCATCCCTTGCACCATCATAGCTCTTAGGTTCTGGCGCACGAACCTTCCTCCTGGTTGGAGCCAAAGTCCCTCCATTGCCAGCGATGATGGCCTTCTTGCACAACTCCAATTCCACTTCTAAGCTAGTCACCCTTGCTTCTAGGGCCTTCCTTTCGGTGGGACTGTCTCTAGCTACCTCAGTGAGAGACGAGTACACCCTTTCTTCGAAGGAGTCAACCTTCTCCTCCAACTCTTCCACCCTAGCAATATGGCTAGCAAAGTGAGTGAAAAATTCTCTTATATGGGATGTGGGCTTACCAAGGCCAACTAGAGCTTTCTCCAGCCTAGTGAACCGCTCTGCCACAATCTCCATCATCCCCTCGAGTCGTGCCTCTAATGCTGCCATCGAGTCCTTTGTTGAGAGCTTCTTCACCCTGGGACGTTAGCACCTTCATCACCCGACGTAGCCATGTACACCTCTCTCGGTTACTTTCTCACGTAACCTCGCTCTGATACCAACTGTCACGGCCTTAGACTTCGCAAGCCAACCGTGCGGCCTTAGATGCTTTTCAACCCTCTTGGTTGCACCTAAGTCAGCCTTACCCACTCAACCACACTAACATGGACACAAAGTTTAGGTGGAAGAATGCCTTCACTATACAAGTTTACTGTACAAGTATAGTCGTGTACAAAGCTTTACAAGGCTCTGACACTCACACTCACAAGTGCTTCACTCTTAGAGCTCTCTTGGATCTCCTCTCTTGGCTAGATCTCTAGGTCTCTAGGTGCCTAGCAAATGAGACCCCTCACCCTTATATAGCCATCCTCCTCCTCAATGGACGGCTAGGATCATTTTGATCCAAGGGCTACAAACTCTCATCTAGAACCCTCCATAGAACTATCTAGGACAACTACCCTTCTACTACCTACTAGAACTCTCTACACTAGTGTATTACATGGTAGGCTTCTCCAACATATTCTAGGATGTTCCAGACCCATCCAGACTCCTCTGGACACTCCAAGGTTCTTCCACATTCCAGAATCTTCCAAGCCACTCCGGACCCTTCCACCACGTTCTAGAGTCTTCCAACATACGCTAGCCCGTTCTCGCACCTTCTGGAACCTTCCAGCACATTTGGCACACCTCAAATGCTGCCCTTCGTGTCACATAAATTGTCGGGGCGTGACACTTGGCCAGTATGCCACGCCACAGCCATCCAAGCATGTCAGGGCACCGCCTTGGCAAGCATGCAGTGCAACTGCCCTGGCCAGCATGCCACGCCACAGCATTGCCTAGCATGCCGAGGCTGGCATGCCATGCCACTGCCGTGGCCAGCATGCCAAGCCACGGCGTTGCCCAGCATGCCAAGGCGGGCATGCCATGCCACGGCCTTGGCCAGCATGCCATGCCACGGCCTCGGCCCGCATGCCTTGCCTTGCCACGGCGTTGCCCAGCGTGCCATGCCTTAGCCTTGGCCAACATGCCATGCCACTGCCTTGGCCAGCTTGTCATGCCACCGCCACGGCCAGCATGCCATGCCACTGCCTTGGCCAGCCTGCCATGCCTTAGCCTTGGCCAACATGCCATGCCAACGCATTAGCCTTGGCCAGCATGCCATGCCACGACCATGCCAAGCATGCCATGGCCCCGCCTTGGCAAGCATGCCATGCCACTGCCCTGGCCAGCATGCCCTGCCTTAGCCTTGGCTAGCATGCCTGGCCTTGCCACGGCGTTGCCCAGCAAGGCATGCCACAGTGTTGCCCAGCGTGCCAAGGTGGGCATGCCATGCCACGGCCTCAGCCTCGGCCCGTATGCCTTGCCACGGCGTTGCCCAGCATGCCACGGCCTCGGCCCGCATGCCATGCCACGGGCTCAGCCCGCATGCCTTGCCACAGCGTTGCCCTGCATGCCAAGGCCTCGGCCCGCATGCCATGCCACGGCGTTGGCCTGCATGCCATGCCACGGCCTCGGCACGCATGCCATGCCACGGCCTCGGCCCACATGCCTTGTCACGGCTTCGGCCCGCATGCCTTGTCACGGCCTTCGCCGAGACGCCTTACCACAGCGTCGCCCAGCATGCCAAGGCCTCGGACCGCATGCCATGCTACGGCGTCACCTCGTATGCCATGCCACGGCCTCGGCCCGCATGCCATGCCACGACCACAGCCCGCATGTCTTGCCACGACCGCGGCCGCATGCCTTGCCCCGGTGTTGCCCAGCATGCCAAGGCCTCGGGCCGCATGCCATGCCACGGCCACGGCCCGCATGCCTTGCCATGGCCTCAGCCTGCATGCCCTGCCACGACATTGCCCAGCATGCTAGGGCCTCGGCCCGCATGCCATGCCACGGCCACGGCCCGCATGCCCTGCCACGGCTTCAGCCCGCATGCCATGACACGGCGTTGCCCAGCGTGCCATGCCTTAGCGTTGCCGAGCGTGCCATGCCTTAGCGTTGACCGGCATGCCAAGGCCTCGGGCCACATGCCATGGCACAGCCTCGGCCCGCATGCCAAGTCACAGCCACGGCCCGCATGCCTTGCCACGGCTTTGGCCCGCGTGCCATGCCTTAGCGTTGACCAGCGTGCCAAGGTCTCGGCCCGCAAGCCCTGCCACGGCCTTGGCCCGCATGCCTTGCCACGGCCTCGGCCCGCATGCCTTGCCGCGGCATTGCCCAGCATACCACGGCCTCGGCCCACATGCCATGCCACGGCCTTGGCCCGCATGCCTTGCCACGGCTTCGGCCCGCATGCCATGCCACGACGTTGCCCAGTGTGCCAAGGCCACGGCCCGCATGCCATGCCACAGCCTCGGCCCGCATGCCATGCCACGGCCACGGCCTCGGCTTGCATGGCTTGCCACGGCATTGCCCAGCATGCCAAGGCCTCGGCCCGCATGCCATGCCACGGCCTCGGCCCGCATGCCATGCCACGGCCACGGCCCGCATGCCTTGCCACGGCTTCGGCCAGCATGCCGTGCCACGGCGTTGCCCAGCGTGCCATGCCTTAGCGTTGCCTAGCATGCCAAGGCATCGGCCCGCATGCCATGCCACGGCCTCGGCCTCAGCCTGCATGCCATGCCTTGCCTCGGACTCAGTCCGCATGCCTTGCCACAGCGTTGCCCAGCATGCAACGGCCTCGGCCCGCATGCCATGCCACAGCCTCGGCCCGCATGCCATGCTACGGCCTCGGTCCGTATGCCCTGTCATGGCTTCAGCCCGCATGCCTTGCCATGGCGTTGCCCAGCATGCCAAGGCCCTGGCCAGCCTCAGCCCACATGCCAAGCCACGGCGTTACCTAGCATGCCAAGGAAGGCATGCCTTGTCACGGCCTCGGCCCGCATGCCTTGCCACGGTATTG